>CABFWO010002350.1:55994-67304 GCA_902155825.1 Timema genevievae
GGGGGGGGGTCTTTCAATCACCAACTTATTGAGAGCAGCATACCTGGCGATAAGCACAAACTTGGTTGTTGTCAGAAAAGTGACAGATTAAAATTATTAGTCAAGAACTTTTCAGCTGTGGTCAAAAAGTGGCGGGCAAACACAAAAGGCTCGGCGGGCATAGGGTTAGGGACCCCTGGCTTAACCTAAAGTATTATTATATTCACGACACTGAGAACTTTCTATTAAATAAAATCCGACATATTGAATTATGAACATACTCAGTTATACCTTAGACCCATTCTACCCTACTCGTACCCCATCGAACATTACCGATTCCAAGACACATCCGACTCGAACGAGTGACCACGGCCAACTAACACTTGAGCCCTGATTACGTCTCCACGCATGAGATACCATGATCGAGTATGTTCTGAAAATATTCTAGTGCTTTCATGAAGGATTGATTTCGGCCTCCAAGGTTCTACTAAGATCTAGACGTTGCGCTGGCGTGATGTGTTTCCTGTTACCTGATTGGCGAGAGGAGAAATAAACCATATCCCTTGATCAGATGACCCCCTTGTATACCCTCCTTTTTCCTTTTCCTTCCTCTTCTGGGATGTGGACATAATAAAATGATTACAGAGTTGCAATAATGGAACTATTAGCGGCGATAGGAAACTAGCCACTACACTGGTACACCTTCATTATAGTAATGTAAGCTCTAAATTATGTACCTTTTGACTTAGTATATTTGTTTAATATTTCTAAATTCTCTTTTGGAATTATTTCTTGATGATGTGTTCGGGTTTATTTTACTAGAATCTTTGTTTGCGGATTAATGTTGATTCACAATTAAAATAATGCTCTAACAAAGTCCATGTTTTATGTCATATGGAGCAGAGATAAAAGTATTCAGTTTAGCTTAAATAATAGTTCTGTTTGAGAAACATAAGCAAAATTCATTGTAAGCTGTTAGAATTTGAAATGTATTTAATAACATAGCTTGGTCCTTTATTTTGAATATTAGATTTGGAATAATTAAGTATTCACCTTTAATAGGTAAATCTTGAAGATCAGGATAATCCACCCCAACCTCTTCATATTTATGCAAAAGTACCAGGTTTGAAGTCCCCTCACCATCCCCTTCTGATTCCAACCCAATTATTTATTTTAGACTTTATTTTACTATAACCCTGCTAAAGTTGATGGTCACTGGAACAGCTGCTATGCATAACCCAATTTTAACGTAAAATCTAAAGTTAGCTTTTTTTGTAAACTTTGTTATTTACTCAGTTTTTTATGTTCTTTTCAGTGATTTATTCTATTTCAAGCTATTTAAATTTTCAATGCTTAAAAATTAATGTTAAATAAAACAGTAAACATTAAAAAAAAATATCTTTGCTAGTGATTTTTTTATTATATTTAAAAATTAAAAAAGTATATGTATAATTATATCATCAGGTTGGCAAACATGTTAGCTAGTTTATGTAAAAATTTGAGTGCAAGAAGTTCAAAGACCAATAAGTTATTAAACCTTAAACAAGGGTTAATTTAGGGCTTATGCCATGGGACTCGAGTATCTGAAACAGAGGACATACATGTGATATTAACAGTGTGCTAGTGTATCATGATTTCAGTTTTGCACGAGTAATTATAAAAAGAATTAACGGCTGATTTAACCTTGAACCCAAAAAGTTGTATTTGTATATGATCAAATAAATAGACCTACCTATTTTTACAATCCTTCACGCACTTCCTCTTTTTTTAACATCGCCTTCCTGGCGAGGCGGCCCGTGGACTATCAACGAAGGAGGCCGCAGGCTCCTCCACTTTCTCTTCAGACTCCTCCACTCCCTCTTCAGACTCCTCTGCAGGCTCCTCGACTTCCTCTTCAGACTCCTCCACTCTGTTTTTTTGCCCTATGATAGTGTTGATCCCTTTGAATGAAGAAATAAATGTTTTGTAACAATCATAAGAACAACTTAAACTAGGAATCATGAAAGTCTTTGTATAAATGTTGAAGTGATTCAGTGTGCTATGATAAGTGAAAGGTAGCTCATATAAATTTTAAGTTAACCTATCTTGTTATACCCCGATTTTGGTTGGATTAACAGTAGAGTAAATTCAAACATATTTCTTTGTGGCCAACACTGATAACATGTCACTTTATTATTTGTGTTATTTTATAGTATTGATGATATCTATCAAAAGTGATAGCTTCAGATAACATGACTTGACGTATGAATATATTAAAATTATTTTAGTAACGAACTTTTACTGTTCTTCCTACCAAAATCATACTATACATGGTTTTTGATACCACCACTTAATTAGAGCTGATGACAAAAATTACTTTGTCGATGTTAAAAAAGCGTTTTTGTTTTAGTGAAATACTGAACACAACCTGGTATTTTTGATTAAATTTTTTTAGATTTGTCGGTTATTTTTTCAAAAAAGATATGATCATTGTATGTATACATGAAAAATTATTGAGATTTTACTTTCAATGGACCAGCACGATATCTCCTAAGTATACCCTTACTTATTAGGATATTGCCGCCGTTAATTTCTATATCACCATATTCAATTTTTTCTTAGGCAGATTTGTAGAGGTTTGGCCGCCTTCCTCCCCCACGATACATTTGACCACCTGGGGGGATCAAGTTGTCATTTTCCATCATATCCCATAATTCGGCTGAAGGCCTTGTCATCATTACTTCAGCCACCCCCAGAAGACGTTTCACCGAAGTGATCGTCTTTTGGCTGACGAAGCCCACAAAAATGTGGGCGTGAAGTTCGCCGTTTATGAGCCTGTCTTGGCCAACCCACCACCTCGCATTCACCAGCAATTTGGGAATTAGTTGTTCAGCCTCCTCGGACTTTACCTAAGTAAAGAAGGAAAAAACATTTACTTCCTGAAAGGGAATTCAATAACAGAAATATTGGTTAATCAAAAACAAGAATATTTCTTATTAATAACTAATGAATAGATAATCTAGGATAAGTTTTTTTTTTCTCAGGGAATGGTAGTCCTATGGTTATATACTTATGTCAGTTCCTGGTTCGGTATGTAGAGTGTAAGAATTTTAATTCTGTCAATTTATATTTTTATTTAGCTTTAATTTATTCTTAGGTGATTATTTATTTTGTTTCATACTACTTTTAATTAATTCTAGTTAATTGCATTTTGTCGAAGGAAGCACCCATAATGGCCGCACTATGCTAGGAGGAAAGAAATGAACTCCAGCAGTGGTTGGGGGGGGGGGAGAGGAAAGAAGAATCGAGGTTTTGGTTTTGGCATTGTTGGAAAAATATAAGAAAAAACAAGACTGTACACTGCTAGTGTAAAAAAGCTTTTTTTGATGAAAATTTAGTAGTAACGCCATTACACCACTAGCATTACCACAAAAGGATTGATGGTACTTAATATAGCAGTGAATCACCGCCAGACCATGGCTAATACATGTTAGTTATCCTGATACCGTAACTGTTTCAAAATAGAAGCCGCTACCAGACTACGTAATAACCTGTTTGTAAAAAAATAAAATGACTTGGCGACAAATGCAATTACTTTAATATTTATTATTATTTAGCGTATAACCAGAACGGGTAGTAAGACGTGGTGCTAAGTATTATTATTATTATTAGCACCGCGTCTTACTACCTGTTCGGGTTATACACACTTACGCTAATGTGTAATGGTAGGGTGATTGCGAGATGAAATGGAGGACCTACAGTTTAACGTGGAATCCGAACCACGGTGGAGGCCTCGGTATTCCACACATTCACAAGTTGTGATTAATACACGTCTTGTCAGAGGTGAAGGAAGTATTTGGCAATCATAATATTTATTATTATTGTTGACTACCGACTAACCTCATTGAGAAAATTGACTGAGAATGTGTATAGATTTAAGGAGTTCAAATCGTTTAGTAAGTAAGTGTTCGTCCAATAAGTCAGATTAAACAATAAAGGTACATTTTTGTCCTACATGACCCAGAGGTTCTGAGAGAGAGAGTCCCGTGCTCAAATTTTCTGTAATAATATTATAATTTTTTTTAACCCTAAGACAATAAATGGTTCCTGTTGTAAATTGTAAAAGCTTGATTGTGAACCCAAATATTATAATCATTTTTCTCTTTCCTTCATGTATCACTTATTTTATGTATTGTATTGACATCACTGGACTTAATTGAATAGTCCAATGCCTTGGCTCACAAAGAGTAGCCCAAACTTTTATTTTTTGTAAACATCAAACATTGGAATTCCAAATTTTTCTAAATTTTGAATTATTTTGTACTTTATGAAATAAAATTTTTCCATAAAAAATATTGTTTCTTTCATAAACTCCTATTACATCCATATTCCTATACTCCATAGATTTAAAAAAATGTAATTAAAATTATTAAAAAAATGTTTAAATAATTTGAAAAAATTAAAGACATATGGGGAACAAACGCACTTCCCTAAGAACTTACCATATACTCATTACCCCACTTAAATGTTTTCAAAAGCTAGATGCCGGGCTATATAACTTAATCATATTGAATATTTAAATTACAGTACATACTATAACTAAAACATTTCGACTTCTAGCTGGGGTTGCCATAATTACTTGAATTTAGAATGAAACTTTCGAAAATGCTTGTATCTAATATCTATGAAAACGTTAACGTACTTTGTTAATAATTCAAATGTCCAGTTTTATAAAAAATAAAGTATTAGTAGTCCGGCCATTTGCTAGAGTATGCCACATGAAATACATGTTGCCAATAAATAGATAGCGAGAGTTTTGGTTTTGTTTGGCGTTGTTGAGAAAAATAAGAAAAAGACAAGATGGTTGCTTGTGAAAATGAAAGAAAAAAGCTTTTTTTTTTTGAAGAAAATCTAGTATTAATGCCTTTACACCATTAGCATTACTATCAAAAGGATTGATGGTACTTGACATGGGGTTATTTTCAACATTATTTTTAATTTTTATTAAATACATATTTATTTTTCTTCATTACGTGAATTTTTAAATAATTTTAGAACCCATCAAACACATTACCAATATTTGACTCATGGTTTGACTCCATCTTAAAATATTTTCCATTGTGTTCATTAGTTAAACTAAATATTTTTGTTATATACATTGGTCTCCTCTTCTCGACTTATTTTGCGTTTTCAAATTCATTTGTATTATTTTCAAGAATGTTTACCCCTTAGTTAATATTTTGTAATTAGTGTTAATTTGCAATTGTTTATTATATGCTTTGTTTTTTGTATTTGAATATTTATATTTTGACTCGGATTGACATTGGAATTTACAATTAGCGTATCTCAGTCTCACTTGATAGTTTTATTTACGTTCGTATAAAAACAATGCCATTCGTCCACACCTGCTCTGAGACATGATGCTATGGATCTTCCGCGATAAATTGTGGCTTGTGGCATCTAATGCAACAATTTTTAGAAAAACCAAATGATTCAAAGATTTCATATTTGGAATGTTAGAAGTATTTGAGGAGGTTTATTAATTGAAATAAATATTTTTTCAATGAACCTTCAATTAATCGCGTAAAAAATTTCCAAATAAAAGCAATATTCAATTAATTATTTGTATCCTTAAACGTGTGTAGTAAATGGGGGAAGTAAATAAATTAATACCGACTTCTTTTAACTTTATAATAGTACTTCATTCACATTAATATTCAATCTGAAACTCGTGAAAACTGATGCGAGCTGAGGAGCTTCATATTTTGCCCCCGGATTTTGAAAATATATCTGATACAACCCCGCAATAGCTTAAACAGAACGGCCTGGTCAAAGTAGAGCAGACAACTCATCCCTTCTCACTCCAAGTCACTAGCTGTCTGTCCTTGAAACCATAAATCTGTCACCAGTGGTTTTGGCATGTTTGTAAAGCTTATCGACCTGACCTATCACCATCTCTCTTTAGGGATTGTTACCTGGCTCACCACCGTTTTCAAGTCAGTGTGGCAAGTGCGAAATTGATGAAAGGATTTTTTTCAGTGTGGCTGAGTGTAATTGCACTTAATGTTTTTAGGGATGTGTGAAGTGTAATAGTAGTGGAAACACAATTTTTATTATTTTAAAAAATATCCCCACAAAAGTCTAAAGATGGCAGAAGAGATGTAAAGGACAAAAGGCATAAGCATTCCAAGGTAATGAAACGCTTTTACGAAGAAATTCGGAAAGCCCAAACTGCTAAAAAGTTGGTGAAATGACTTCAAACCAATATTATGTTATTGAACTTAGATAATTAACTTTTTTCAAAATTCTTTTGAAATCTGGAACCAAATCTGGAACCTCCAACTTAGCACGTCAATATCTTACCACTGTGCTATCTAGGGCTAATCCTGTGCTAGGGTCATTTATCTCTTATTTTTTAAGGGTTGGTTGGTAATAGATGTGTAAAATCATCGGCCATTTAATAACAATCAAAAACACACTCCATCGTTGATCCATGGTAGCTTTATGCTGCCGTTTGAACAATTTTTATTAATTTTAAATGGTTTCTTGGATATAATTTTTAAAGCAGAAGTCACCAATCTTTATTTAGCTGCGGACCACATAAATGTTTTACCAAGACGCTGTAAATCACTTATTAATTATATAGCAAAAAAGTTTAGAAAATAATTCTAAGAATGACCTTGAACAAAGAATACAGCATGAGACGTTAATTTGTATGCATAATTGTGCGTATGTTAAATAAATAAAGATAGATTACTTTTTAGTCATATTGGCCATGAGATGAAATTCGTAGGTTAATATATTAATATACAATGTTACTTTTTACCTTTTCACAACTCTCTGATTGAGAAAAAATAGTAACTGTCAAAAAATCAAGCTCGAGATTTCGTTGGATGTCGACGTTTCATGACCCCCTGAATCCGAAAAAGTTAAAAAAAAAATAATGTCAGTCTGTAGCTCTGACTAGAGAAGACACTATTATACCATTTGGGATAAGCTTGAGACATGGAGTTTTCATAAGGTTTCTCAGAGTTTTTTTTAATAATCTATCCAACACTAATATTAATGGTAGTATTTTTTAAAGAAGAGAAAAAATAGATTACATCAAACTTGACTCGATTAAAATTCGTATATATGTATTTTTAAATATTAAAAGAAAATGGAAGTTCTCATTTCATCATGAAAATAACTTTGAGGGTAATTTACACTTAAGGAAACTTCCAATTTTTATCGTATCTCCGCACCTCTTTGAGATAAGACATAACTTATCATTTAAAAAATGAGAGCATATTAAATATAAAAATCATTATTTGAAATATATTTTTATAAAACCAATAGTTTCCGAATTATAAGTATATATATATACATATATATAATTATGTCGTAGTTGCAAAAAGCCGGATTTTCCAATTCGTCTACGACATATATATTGTATATATATAATACCCTTATATAATATATACATATAAATAAAAATATATATTACGGAAGTCTTTAAACTTGGAAATTTCTGTAATGCTCTGTGGGTGTGATGTTCCTTTCTTCTCTAACAGTGTATATTATTTCGTTTATGTTCTTTGGTAGAATGTGCAACAATGTCTATTATCTCGTTTCAAATATCTAACGCGTTTTAAGTAAATATCTCTTTTTTATTTACAGTAGCGAGAAAGTCTATGCTGTGCACCCTCCCCACCTATTTTTAAAAACAAATTAGCCCTTTTGTAAAAAAAAATATAAACTTGATTGTGAATATAACTTAGAAAAAAAATTAACATGCTAGAAAATTATGAAGCTTAGCTCCGTCGGTAGTGCGTCCACCTACGGAGCTTAGAGTCCCGGGCTTGATTCCTGGCATGGCCGAGAAATTTATCACTGTTGGAATGTGGGTTTACCCTTTCACAGTGATGAATTGACGGCCGGGGGATGGATTTTATGTCTATCCTAGATTTAAGATTAGAGTAATTAGTATAGAGGCGTACAACCTGAACAGGTATTAAGACACGCGGCGCTAAAAAAAGTTTTAAAAATAATAGCAGTGACAACCTAAAATGGCATCACGTAACATAATTTGAGAGCCAATACTGTCCAGTTGGACACTAACAATATGTGTATTTGTGCACAGAATGTCTACATCAATATTACACCTCCACAATTATAACACACGTATAGGCCTACATTTTCAATCACTTTTTTATGTCCTTTCTCGTCAAATTTTTTTTCTAATGTATTTCATCCTCTTTGTTCAGACGTAACGAATTAGTTTTATAACAACTTTCAAAACATAGTTTGTAGGTCCCAAGTTCAATTATCGTGTCCAGGTGTCCTTTTTAATTTAAATAATATGTAGATGAGGCTATAACCGTAATTAACAAATACTCACATTCGACATCATGTAGAGATAATGCTTTAAATACTGAACATCCGCCCCCCGTTTCCCTCCACTCTCCACTTTATTAGTTCGGCATATCTGTATAAAGCACACTTAGTGTAATTAATATTTATATTTTTATTAATGACACTAGTGGGTTAATAATGAGAAATATCTAAAACAGAGTTGATGTACCCACATTTTTGTGGAGGGACAAAGGAAAACCATTTAGAAAGCTGCACCCTTTGTTTACCCATTCGGGATTTGAGCCCTGACCACCATTCATCGTTAAACTAAACTAAATTAATTTAGTGTTTAAATCAAGTTAAGGTTAACTTTAAAATTGTACCGACGGTTTAGTTCGGTCCCTGACTTAAGGTTTTCAATCATGATAGCCAGAGAAGACTGTCTACCTTCTAACCTTCCCCTGCCCCATCCTCCCTACCCACCCCCCAAAACTTTATTCCAAGATTTTACAGTCACTCCACCGCTGACGAAGATAGGTTTTTTGGTTCTCAACGGAACGGAACGGTAGCATCAACTTTCACCTTTTCCTCAGCGACACAAACGCTATCTTACATATTTTTCTCAACATTAGCTCTGTTCAAACACGGCTAAGGACTATAAGGACGCGGAGCTTACGAACTCTGTATATGGGGCTAAAAAAATATTGTTCATTTTAAAACTTCTTTATTGATCGATTTGGGGAAACCGTACGACTGAAATAAGTCCAAATAGTTTATGTAGCTAGTAGAATTAAATATATATTGATTCAATCGAGTTGGGTGGAGGGGGGAGTAGTCCTACTTGATTGAACAACTCTGAACCTACCCTGATTCCAATTTCTAGAAAACTCTTCTACCTGGAAAGCAAATAAATATGATGATTGTAAACAAATAATAAAAGCTAACTCCTCGAGCGGTTTTAATACATGTTATTCCACAGTAATATCTCGAGCAAGTAAACACCACCAACCAAATACCCTCCCTTACCCTCTTGGTTAGCAATAGACTATGTTATTATTTCTGGTTTTTCTCAGGCGGAGTTCCCCCCTTCCTACCAACGATACTCCCTTACCCCCTTTTCCGTCTTATTGCTACCCACTTGATCTGAGAACACCGCACTTAAGATCCAGAGAGCCAAATATTTTTATTTACAAGGGAAAATGAAACAATAAAAATAATAATAAAACACACTTTTTTTCGTAAGATTGTTATTTTTCCTGGGTAACTTTTACCAACAAGTCGTTGGGGAACTAATTTAATATCTTGATATTGTTTTATAAGTAGGGCCCGGATTTTTATGACCTAATTTAAATATGATAAAAACACCTAAAACTGATATAGAATTTTTTAAAAATAACCTAAAAATTTGAATCAAAACTCTTAATAAATGCACACAGATTACAGATGTAATATGCAATACAAACTCTTGCATTCTGTGAAATATAATATTAATTTACAAAATTAATATCTGTTTCATGAATAATAGCTACCTCCTTCCAATGCAACCCTCTCCAGCTTAATTTGCAATGTCTCACCAGGAATGTGTATTTTACAACCATACATTTAAGTTTCAGTATTTATGAATATATAAAATATTGATAGTAGGTATTAAAAAATATATTTATTCAACACGAATGCCTTAAAATGACTAAAAAAAACGCAAACCAAGAAAATATAGCTTAAACACAAAAATGATTAAAAATAAATGACCTCTACAATATACATTTCTACAAGCAGGGGATCATGAACATAATTTATGTACTTAAGGTGGGGTGCTAGTGAGCGCCAGTTTAGTGCATTAATTTTGCAGTTTTTATAGAATAAACATTTTTTGGCAAAAATAGATAAAATATTTCTTCTATAGAAACATAGAGTTTAGCTTTCTGCACATGCTAATCTCAAGAGTTCTTGAATATCTCTCATGAGCATAGTGGCATTTGGTGACAAACTTTTTAAATGCAGAGAAAAAGTTGTCACTAAATTCAAGGACACCCTTGACAGATATTTAAGAACTGTTGAGATTAGCATGTGCGTAAAACTAAACTCTATGATTCTATAGAAGAAATATTTGATTTATTTTGGCAAAATAAATGTTTATGCTATAAAAACTTCGAAAATACTGCCCTAAACTCACGCTCACTAGCACCCCATTTTAAGAGCATTGAATGTGAGGAACAAAAAAAAAGAAAAAAAAAGGAAAGGAAAAAATATTTTTTCACTAAGAAAAAAGTTGTTGGACAGTAATTAGTAATTATATCGCTAAAATTTCTATTTTCGAGCTCTACAACGATTAATACCACCTGTTAACGTTGTTAATAGATATAAACTCTTCATGGTGTGAGCCCGTAATCTAGCTATACAGACCGAGCGACCACCAACATTAGCGGTGATAGTGCCAACATTTGCTGATAGAGGGTATCATGGGGTCAGAACAACAATCCTTCCAGCCGTTAATCTCACTTTTCTCAACCGGAACTGCTACTTCTTTATTAAAGAAGCTTCTCATTTGTCCTCACGCGGCTCAGTTTGAGCCCGTTCTAGATCCAACGCACATTCTGCAGGTTTCTGGTACCAAACCCGGGACCTCTGGGTATGTAGCCAGTAACTTCGATCGTTAGACCGTGGAGGAGTTGTTAATAGACATGAGTTTAAACATCAGCAATGTTTCAAAGTAATACTTACAATGCTCTAAAAATATCAAAAGTTCGACGAGTGAAAACTAATTAAAGAAACTGTTGAAAAGTTAAATAAAACTAAACAAACATATTGCGATTTGTAAGGCCAGTGTACAGTAATAAAACTACCATGAAACAATCATTTATATAGATATAAATAGCCAGTATTTTGGTAACAAGTGGGTTGCACTGTACAAGGGTGTAGAAAGACGGCAGTCTGGGAGGAAGGGGGCGAATATAGGTACTATACACACTTTTATTGGCTAAAAGTAAAGTGACATTTTTAACGCCCCCCCCCCCCAAC
>CABFWO010002350.1:67348-81002 GCA_902155825.1 Timema genevievae
TTTTAACGCCCCCCCCCCCCAACACACTTCTAGAAAAATTTGCTTTCTACGCCCTCGCACAATGGAAAAGCTAGTAACAGGGTGGTCCAAATTTTTCATCTCAAGGGCCAAATATGGTTATCAGTTTGGACCTCGGACTAGGTATTATATATTTGGTAATTTCATCAAATTAAAACAAGCCTACAAATAACAGTTAATTAACAATTATTTTCAATACTTTTAAATAAACGGTATTTTTGTTTGGTAGAGTCCTTCAAATTTTACTGGCAAAAATGTGTTTATTAGTCTCCCAAAAATGTATGATTAAATATGCACCCACACTTCCACGAAACAACTTAGCACCATAAATTTATAGCTATACATATTTTTACTAATCAAATACATGCATAATAAAATGTATCGTGACCCTTTTAAGACCTGCTATGGAGAAGTGCCCTTGAAGTGTAAGGAAGTGTTGTACAGGATGTACTTTGTACCCATTGTCACATTGTCACATATGGAGCAGAAACATGGACATTGAAAGTAAGAGTGACTGGGAAAGTGGAGACCATGGAAATAAAGTTTATGAGGAGTATGTTAGCTGTCACGAGGAGAAACAGGATTAGGAATAAAGTTATCCAGAAAAGAGTGTGAGTACAGGGATTACATGAGAGGTACATTTCTTTTAAAGTTTCACTTTACTTATCCCTATACTAATTTCGTAATTAATAATTCATAGACCAGTTTCGGTGGTCACGTAGTCTATAGAGACACTCTCGCAATAGACTAGATGGCAGCCGATGATCAGTGTTCAAATCCCGGTTGGGTGTATTGAGAATGGTGTTTAATAATTATATTCTACTAAAATGCGGGTACACTTCCTTTAAATTGAATCTTCCTCATCCCTAACACATTATGTGATTAGTACATAAGCGAATAACCCAAAAGGGTAGTAAGACGCGGTGATAAAAAGTATAAAAATAAAAATGCTCATAGCTGGGATCGGTTGGTAGAATGCGGGCGGGGAAGGAACCCACGACCCTTGGACGAGGATATGAGCACTAATGAAGGAAAGAGGTGGTTTACCACCATCATGCCATGAATCTCACTTTCATGATCTCAGAATAAATTAAACTACAGTTAAGTTTATAATGACTATTTACACAACGGGGTCTTTAAAGATAAAACATCTCCACAGTTATTACAAACTCGCCTCTCTTTATTACCAGTGACGTAAGCCATTACAGCCTGGAGGTAGAGAGGACCATCTCCGTGTAGAAAAACTAGCCTTTGTAGTCGGACCGGATAGAACTTGGCACTCCAACCAAGGGGGACTGTAAACTCTGCAAACTCCTGAAACTTTTGTTACAATTTCATTTAATTTAAATCAAAATGCATTCGACCTTTGTTTCAAACTATTACAACTGTTGATTGAATAAAACAATAATAAATACAGTAGCTCAATGCCTTCCTCCTATATTTTGTCTCATCTTGAAGGGGTTAAGGAGCTACATATATTTTCAAGTACAGCAACTAAACTTATGCCATAATAAAGCATACTTTTATTACAGTGCTGTAATCCTAAAATAATTAATGTCATAGCTCTTGGAGAATGGTAAATTTGGTATTTGTGGGTGGAGAGACAAGAAATCTTTTAATTTTTCATTAACAGCTATACAGTTTGCAGCCATTATTTGCGGGGTAGGTATTTTATTTTAATTATTAAAAAATCTTGATATATTCACATGTTTTATTATAAACTTTAGTTGACAGTAATATCATTTGAATCTAACAAATCCTTATTTTTATAGGAACTCCACTTTCAACCACGAACATTGATTGAAAATAAGTAAGTCAATAAAACTTGGCATTGTAGAAATGTTATCTCTTACTTCAGTTATTATCAAAAGTTTCCAATAGCACTTACTTAAGTATTTATATATAATTTATCTCTGCTTACACAAGGTATGGCATAAGGAACTTGAAAGTTCATTGCCACCATACAAATATACGCCACCTATCTCTATCTTGAGCTAGTTCTATTCAGTCCACCTCACTACAGCCTATTCCCATATCTTGATCTAGATCTATTCAGTCCACCTCACTATAGTCTATTCCCATATCTTGAGCTAGTACTATCCAGTCCACCTCACTACAGTCTATTCCCATATCTTGAGCTAGTACTATACAGTCCACCTCACTACAGTCTATTCCCATATCTTGAGCTAGATCTATCCAGTCCACCTCACTACAGTCTATTCCCATATCTTGAGCTAGTTCTATCCAGTCCACCTCACTACAGTCTATTCCCATATCTTGAGCTAGTTCTATCCAGTCCACCTCACTACAGCCTATCCCCTATCTTGAGCTAGTACTATCCAGCCCACTTCACTACAGCCTATCCCCCTATCTTGAGCTAGTACTATCCAGTCCACTTCACTACAGTCTATTCCCATATCTTGAGCTAGTACTATCCAGTCCACCTCACTACAGCCTATCCCCCTATCTTGAGCTAGTACTATCCAGTCCACTTCACTACAGTCTATTCCCATATCTTGAGCTAGTACTATCCAGCCCACTTCACTACAGCCTATCCCCTATCTTGAGCTAGTACTATCCAGTCCACCTCACTACAGCCTATCCCCCTATCTTGAGCTAGTACTATCCAGTCCACTTCACTACAGTCTATCCCCATATCTTGAGCTAG
This sequence comes from Timema genevievae, assembly GCA_902155825.1. NCBI lineage: Eukaryota > Metazoa > Arthropoda > Insecta > Phasmatodea > Timematidae > Timema > Timema genevievae. Next base: position 70,035 of record CABFWO010002350.1, read on the forward strand.
TACTATCCAGTCCACCTCACTACAGCCTATCCCCCTATCTTGAGCTAGTACTATCCAGTCCACTTCACTACAGCCTATCCCCCTATCTTGAGCTAGTACTATCCAGTCCACTTCACTACAGTCTATTCCCATATCTTGAGCTAGTACTATCCAGTCCACTTCACTACAGTCTATTCCCATATCTTGAGCTAGTTCTATCCAGTCCACCTCACTACAGTCTATTCCCATATCTTGAGCTAGTACTATCCAGTCCACCTCACTACAGCCTATCCCCCTATCTTGAGCTAGTACTATCCAGTCCACTTCACTACAGCCTATCCCCCTATCTTGAGCTAGTACTATCCAGTCCACTTCATTACAGTCTATTCCCATATCTTGAGCTAGTACTATCCAGCCCACTTCACTACAGCCTATCCCCTATCTTGAGCTAGTACTATCCAGTCCACCTCACTACAGCCTATCCCCCTATCTTGAGCTAGTACTATCCAGTCCACTTCACTACAGTCTATCCCCATATCTTGAGCTAGTACTATCCAGCCCACTTCACTACAGCCTATCCCCTATCTTGAGCTAGTACTATCCAGTCCACCTCACTACAGCCTATCCCCCTATCTTGAGCTAGTACTATCCAGTCCACTTCACTACAGTCTATCCCCATATCTTGAGCTAGTACTATCCAGCCCACTTCACTACAGCCTATCCCCTATCTTGAGCTAGTACTATCCAGTCCACCTCACTACAGCCTATCCCCCTATCTTGAGCTAGTACTATCCAGTCCACTTCACTACAGTCTATCCCCATATCTTGAGCTAGTACTATCCAGCCCACTTCACTACAGCCTATCCCCTATCTTGAGCTAGTACTATCCAGTCCACCTCACTACAGCCTATCCCCCTATCTTGAGCTAGTACTATCCAGTCCACTTCACTACAGCCTATCCCCCTATCTTGAGCTAGTACTATCCAGTCCACTTCACTACAGTCTATTCCCATATCTTGAGCTAGTACTATCCAGCCCACTTCACTACAGCCTATCCCCCATTCTTGAGCTAGTACTATCCAGTCCACCTCACTACAGCCTATCCCCCTATCTTGAGCTAGTACTATCCAGTCCACTTCACTACAGCCTATCCCCCTATCTTGAGCTAGTACTATCCAGTCCACTTCACTACAGTCTATTCCCATATCTTGAGCTAGTACTATCCAGTCCACTTCACTACAGTCTATTCCCATATCTTGAGCTAGTACTATCCAGTCCACCTCACTACAGCCTATCCCCCTATCTTGAGCTAGTACTATCCAGTCCACTTCACTACAGCCTATCCCCCTATCTTGAGCTAGTACTATCCAGTCCACTTCACTACAGTCTATTCCCATATCTTGAGCTAGTACTATCCAGCCCACTTCACTACAGCCTATCCCCTATCTTGAGCTAGTACTATCCAGTCCACCTCACTACAGCCTATCCCCCTATCTTGAGCTAGTACTATCCAGTCCACTTCACTACAGCCTATCCCCCTATCTTGAGCTAGTACTATCCAGTCCACCTCACTACAGCCTATCCCCCTATCTTGAGCTAGTACTATCCAGCCCACTTCACTACAGCCTATCCCCCTATCTCGAGCTAGTACTATCCAGTCCACCTCACTACAGTCTATTCCCATATCTTGAGCTAGTACTATCCAGTCCACCTCACTACAGTCGATTCCCATATTTTGAGCTAGTACTATCCAGCCCACTTCACTACAGCCTATCCCCCTATCTTGAGCTAGTACTATCCAGTCCACCTCACTACAGCCTATCCCCCTATCTTGAGCTAGTACTATCCTCCATCCGTTGGTGCTATGAGTAGTTCTCGGTATTTTAAGAGTCCAGATATATATCGAAGGAAAAGAAGGCGGCGAACAGAATATTTTGCCATCAGCCGGAATTGTAACAAATGATGTTGTCTATACTGAAGTTTTCTCAAACATTTTGGAAATATGAATGCCTCACGTATGTGTTGTAAATCTTCCGTTCTTAAAGCAAACTAAAATTTAGGTCTTTTTGTGTTTTATTCAATTAAGAAAAAAAATATTTTCTTTAGTTTAGACAAATTCTTTACTAAAGAAAATAATATTTTTTATATTTAGACCTAATAATGGCGCAATTTGCGCACAGGTTTGCTAGTTTTACTTTATTATTATTATTATTATTATTATTATTATTGTTATTTTATCTGTATTTATAATATCTATCAAACGTGACAGCTGCAGATCATATGTTTTGACGCATGAATACGTGAAAACTGTTTTAAATTTTTTCTATCTGTCTAATGAAAATAGAGAAAATTTAAAACAGTTTACACGTGGGAACATTCAGTACAATCTGTCCAATGAAAATTGTACTGAATGTTTCCACTCCTGGGTTAGGAACAGGTGAAGTGCAGGTGGCCTACTCTGTGGGGTAGATTTGCACTGCTCTAAATATAATTTGAGCCCTGAAATGCTGGAATCACTTGTTTTTTTAAAACAGCAATCCCCGCCCGGCTCAGTCACGGTTGTTTCCCTCTCACGGTGCGTTTGGTAGACTCTGTACAATTAGGTTAAACATATGCACTTTTACTTTGACATTTTAGAGTGTAGGTCTATGTACACTGCGAGCACATTCAATCAAATTGCGGCGGAGGTCGAAAAAGACAATTGTAATTACGTTACAAAAACACTCTCATTATTTAGTTCATCTGAACCGCACTTTTAAATGGAACAACCACATTTTGTAATCCCAATTAGATCATTTGTTTTACCAAACAATGGGAGATTTCAAGCCAAATCAATGTTTTTTCCCCCACCACGGTTTAATAGCTACAATAATTTAGTAGGAATGAGTATAATATAATTTAGAGGAAATATCCTCCACGGAGTGGCTCCAAATAGAAAATGGAGGAAAGCAGGGGAGTGCCCTCTCACCATTACTCTTTGTAATAGTAATGGAAATAATCATGAACAAAGTGGCAGGAAAACTCGGGGAGAAAAGAATGAAAGCCATGATGTTAGCTGAAGACATGATGGTATGTGAGGAGAAGGAAGAAAAATAATAGTAACAGGAACGGAGGAAGTAAAAAATTGTGGAATGAAATTTAGCATGGCAAAATATGAAGTGATGGTAATGACAAGGAACTGGATAAGGCCTAGTAAAGCTGTAAAGTTGGATGAAGTAGAGCTGAGAAAAGTAAAGACTGTAAAATATCTTGGAATCATGATTGAAGAGAAAGGTGGAAGTAGAGAGGATGTAATGAGAAGAGGACAGCAGGTAGAGAGAGTCGTTCTATAGGTGCGTAAGAGACCTACTATGGAGAAGAGAAGTGTCTTTGAAATGTAAGGAAGTGTTGTATAAGCATACTTAGTACCCATTGTCACATATGCAGCAGAAACATGGACAATGAGTATAAGAAAGAGAGAATAGGAAAGTGGAGGTCATGGGAATGAAGATTGTGAGAAGCATGTTAACTGTCACGAGGAGAAAAAAGATTAGGAATGAAATTATCCGGGGAAGAATTGGGGTACAGGCAGTACATGAGATAGTAGAGGAAGCAACACTGAGAAGGTATGGGAATGTAATGAGGATGGGAAAATAGAGGATGCCGAAGAAAATGTTGGAAATGAAGTATGTGGGAAACAGGCTGCAATGGAGGCCAAGAAAGAGATGGAAGGAACAGATAACAGAAAGGGTGCAAATTAAAGGAGAGGAATGGAAGCAATTAAAGAAGGAATAATGGTGGAAGGATAGAGGGAGATGGAGGTATTTTACTAAACTGACCCGGCCACAGGTTGGAAACAGTTTATGATGAGTATGATCCTCAAATTTATGGGAAAAGAGAATGGGAAACCATTTAGGAAAAACATCCTCACCATACTGCGCCTGGATTCAAACCACTGATCTTCACATCACCGGAAAATCAGACAAGATAAATTTAACATTTGGATCACGTGCCCACCTGCATGGGTTGAAAGTTAAAACCAATAAAGTTTGTTTTGTTTTAATTTTTAAAACCTATCTATTAATAAAACAATATTTTATAACGTCAAGTTATGATTTACATCGTTGAGTCTGAACTTCATATCATGTTATGTGCATAATAAGACTAGATGTAGTTTAATCCGATGATACTTTTTTTTAGGGTTGAAGGGAAGTTTATAAGAAAACTACACCCAAGGTTCCTGTATTATTTTAAGGGATGATTTATCACATAAATACATTGAAAACAAAACAGGAATTTACTAGCTAGCTCAATAACAGTTGTTATAGATGGTTGTCAATCCTAGTAGATATTTTCTCGTAGTATACAACAGTAATTTACTGGAGTTACTCTCTAATGTTCTCATACCAAGCAGCTTTCTAGCTGCTATAGCTAACAACTCTTATGTAGGAAAAAGTGTTAGGAGGAATGGCTAGGTAAATAATTGAATAAAGACAGTAAATATTATATAGATTACCATAACTAATATAATTAATATAACATACATGCTTATTGCTTGCATACACAAACACTTGAAATACTTGTGTAACAATCTTATAACAACTGTAATATAATTTCCTAAAAGTTTTATATGAAGGGCCATTGAGTTCTAAATCCATCCTACATCAGTTTTTACACACCTCGTGAAGACTGCGTTTAAAACACTCCAAGGCTACACTTAACACGTTTACCTGTGATGCCTCAACCCTCTTTACCATGGTGCCTCAACTCTCTTTACTATGATGCCTCAACTCTCTTTACCGTGGTGCCTCAACATTCTTGACCATGGTGACTCAACTCTCTTGACCATGGTACCTCAACTCTCTTCACCATGGTGCCTCAACGTTCTTGACCATGGTGCCTCAACTCTCTTGCTAGACCATGGTGCCTCAACTCTCTAGAACATGATGCCTCAACTATCTAGACTATGATGCCTCAACTCTCTTTACCATGGTGCCTAAACTCTCTAGAACATGATGCCTCAACTCTCTTGACCATGGTACCTCAACGTTCTTGATCATGGTGCCTCAACGTTCTTGACCATGGTGCCTCAACTCTCTTGACCATTTTACCTCAACATTCTTGACCATGGTGCCTCAACTTTCTTGACCATGGTACCTCAACTCTCTTGACCATAGTACCTCAACGTTCTTGAGCATGGTGCCTCAACTCTCTTGACCATGGTGCCTCAACTCTCTTGACCATGGTACCTCAACTCTCTTGACCATGATACCTCAACTCTCTTGCTAGATCATGGTGCCTCAATTCTCTAGAACATGATGCCTCAACTATCTAGACTATGATGCCTCAACTCTCTAGAATATGATGCCTCAACTCTCTAGAACATGATGCCTCAACTCTCTAGAACATGATGCGTCAACTCTCTTTACCATGGTGCCTCAACTCTCTAGAACATGATGCCTCAACTCTCTTAACCATGGTACCTCAACGTTCTTGACCGTGGTGCCTCAACTCTCTTGACCATGGTACCTCAACTTTCTAGCTAGGCCATGATGCCTCAACTCTCTAGAACATGATGCCTCAACTCTCTAGAACATGGTGCCTCAATTCTCTAGACCATGGTGCCTCAACTCTCTAGACCATGGTGCTTCAATGCTCATGACCATGGTTTCTAAACGCTCTCTCTATATATATGTTTCAACGCTCTGAAAATGGTTTATTCAACGCTCCTTACAATTATATTCCATCTCACTTGACCATGGAACATCAACGTTCTTGACTAAGGTGCTCAAACGCTCTTGATATTGTTTCTCCAACGCTCTTTATCTAGGTACTTCAACATTCTTGATCATGGCTTGTTCAACTCTTTCGATATCTATGTTTTAAATCACTTGAGCAGATGCTTCAACACTCCTTACCATGTCAGAGGCTCGTGAAACGTTTTCAAGGCTCTTCACTGGCGGTGAGTCAAGAACATACTGCTATTAGCACACTGCTCTGACCCTAACAATAGACCACGAGACCAACAATTCGTCACCCTCACATCATTGTGGCAGTATGTGTGCTGACATTGATTAAAATCAAGCACAAGGCGGTCCCGACTAAACAGCGTCAAAGGAAGTGGCGCATTACCAACCTGAGCTGAGTAAACTTATCTACAAAGATTGATTTCCGGTGATTACTATCACCCCGACAGGAACTTGCTGGGAGGAGATATGAGATAGGGCGGTATTGTAGCACTAGAGGAGCTAGCTACCACCAGGGATAGCGGGGCCGACTATAATCCAGGAGGTCTGGGCTCCACGCCAACTGACTGCTGACTATAGTCCACCAGGTCGGGGTTCCATGCCAACTGACTGCTGACTATAGTCCAGGAGGTCGGGGTTCCATGCCAACTGACTGCTGACTATAGTCCAGAAGGTCGGGGTTCCATGCCAACTGTGTTGGTACAGGTAATATCCCACTGAGGATTACTATCCTTCCTCAATACCAGTGACTCATAATTTCCAAGGAAAATGGGCTACTTTTAGTGAAACAGAGTTTACAACAACCACAACAAATTTAGAAGATGTGAGTGTATTTAAAATATGAATGATGTGGTCGATCATTCGATACCTATGTTCAAAGGATTAGAAAGGGAGGGATTGGGAAGCGGTGAGGGTGTGGGGGAGTGCCCATATGTAGCCAACGTATGAACACTGTTATTAGATAAAAATATGGTAAAATTCCTCCTAGATATATTATCTTTCCACACCCTTGCCTCTTTTTAATTGGTTCTTCGTTTAAGAACCGGAATTGGTTTGGGCTAGTGGCCAGTTTTCGGTTTTTAGCTATTTAATTTAAATGCATTTTTGATAGCTACCAAGAAATTAATATATTAGACATAAATATAATTTCTAATATTCATTTCCTATAACTACTCATTTTTTCACCTTTTATATCAACTGGCCAACCCATGTCAGAAAGCTGATAACATTGGAGACCAAATGGATTTAGATTGGTTTGTGTGGTTAAGTGGAGTTAGGAAAAAAGGACCGAAATAAAATAACTTAATCCATATACATTTTGGAACCGACCCACAACTAGCTTAAAAATAATGGCAAAAAAAATAATTACATTACTCTGATACATCCTGCTGCATTAAAATTTCAAATTTAAATTAAAAATTAAATTCTTAAAAATATGACTAACAGTTTTTTAAAACGAATGATTAAATAAAAATTAATTGTGTTAGTTTTTGAAAAACTTGGTCAGACCTGTATCTATGAAAATGAATGATTAAAAACCGCTCTATGTTTACTATATACAGTTTATATTATTATAGCTAGTGGTCCATAATGATCCGACTATCCTTCCAAAATAATATATCACCCCTCTCCTAGAATCCTAGATCAATATACACGGATCATTTATAAATTGGCCGCGGACCAGCACTTTTACGCGAACCCCAAGCTATGAATAACTTCTCTTGACGAGTACCGGTAAACTTTATTGACATTATCTACTTTACATTTTATTTAGATATTGTTTAAATCATTGTTTCAATGGATGCTTAATAGTCCCATTTCCCAGATGGTAGCGCATATGCTTTCTTAGTTAGGGTTCTAAGGTTTGATTCCCAGTGCGACCGAAAAGGTTGGATCTCACCAACAAAAACTGACCATGTGGAAACATGAACATTATAGTGATTTATTTCCTCTTGTAAATAGAAAATATTACACAATTTCTTAAAAAAAAATTAGTTTCTAGTTCATCGCTAGACTCTCGGCTTTTATTTTATGAATTACTTAAAACTTCATTTTTACAGGATGGTTGTCATTTTTAAATTTTAAGATAATTTTCCTGAATACAGAACAGATTTTGTCCGATACTTTGAGGACGCTGCAAGGAGACGTTCCGAACTTAAAAAAAAATGTTCTAAGTCTTTTCTTTTAGAACAATTTAAAAAACGTTATTTTATTACACTCCAAAGACTACACCAAAGAACCATAAAAATGGTAAAAATATTTGCCCTGGACTTTGTATACATATTACAGGAATTAAATTTAATAGTAAAAATAAAAAGATTGAATAATTAATATAAAAAGAGGTATTAGGACTTAATTTTCTTTATATCGGATTATAAGTTCACGTTGATATAGAATAAATAAACAATAAATACCGGTAAATTTTTTTTTCCTTGAGCCTCCTTGTGTTCCTTTTAAATTAAGTAGTAATTTTTTACCTTCTTTTGTCAGCCGACTAGTTGTTTACACGAACGTTCCAGAAGCCGAAGCGCTAGTGATATCCATGGCTATGTTGTGGTGTCAACAAACATGGCAGTATTGGCTGCTGTTAGAGAAAATTACAAATACTTGGAATGAAGAAAGTGCTCAAAAGTATTCATTATAACGTTTGTTATTCTCATTTTCAAACAGGGGTAGATGAGATCTAAGCAATCTCATCGTAGATGGAAATTGAACAAATAATAATTCACGAACCAAAATGTGACGTAAATAAAGAAGCCATTATATAAAAGATAGTTACTAATCAAGGAATTGTTAAATTATTTATTTTATCAATTAAAAGTGGGGGGTGGCAACTAACATTACATAACATTTTTGACGTAAGAATCCAACCAATAATCGAACTGGAGTCTTTTAATTGGAGAAATTCATTTCTGAGGTACATGGACCCAACAAAGTTGGTTGACTGGTTTTTTAATCAATTTTTTGTTATGTTATTTAGTTAATTATCGCAAAATTCAGCTAATATTTTCAAAAAACACACAAGAAATGATTGCGTAATATATAACAACATTAAAAAGTTAATTTCTCTCGCTATATCAGATAAATATATTATTTTAGTCAGTGAGTCGAACCAAAGTATTTATTAGCTCTGGTTCTTTTTTCGGTTCTTCCAGAAAATATTTTAAGGTTCCAGTTCTGCTTCCATTGAGAGAAAGAATTCCGGTTCTTTTTTATTCTCAATTAAATTCCGGTTCTGGTTATTTTAATCTCTTATTTAATAGCTTTACTACCACTATAAAATTCGTAAATAGAAAAATATATTAAGAAATAATTTACAATAAATTAAAAGTTATCTATACAAAAAAAAAAAAGAATACACCGGACTTTGACCAAAAACCCTTATGGGGAAAAATGGAGTATTTCAAAATAAGATTAAATTAAAGAAAGAAAGGCATAATATGCAATTTAAAAAATTATGAAACGATAAGAACATTCACGAACCTAAATATTTAACGATTTCGATTCCGGTTCTTAAGTAATTTATTTTTAGGGCTCTTTTTCGGGTTCTGGTCTTTTAAAAATAATTAATAATTATTGTAGTTATTGGTTCTGATTTAGGTCTCAGTTCTACTCCCTTAGTGTGATCGTTAGAGAAAACAAACATTTCATGATAACTGCTTTTGGGAACATTTCTCTAAAATATTTGAATATTTATGAAAACATAATAAACTTCAAAATAAAACCTTTGAGTTTATAATACATACCAGAAATTGAATATTTTCATTAAATGAATTATTTTACCTCCCAACCGCGAGCTATGGTCAATTTTGTTTATTTAAATGAGAATTAAAGACGAAATTCTAATAAAAAAAAGTTCCCTCAGTATAAGAAATGTTTTCCTCCCAACTATAAAATATGAGTAAAACATACGTTTAATCCGAGTTTTATAACAGCCAAAGGCAAATATTTCAAGATACAGCAGAAGTAAAAGAAACATTAGTTTAAACTCTTATATTTGATTTGTTTAGTACATACCAATTTTAGCCATAATTTTTATACTTGTTACACCATACTGATAATGTAAGAGTTGATTTGTTTTTGTTACAGTTTATTAACCAAATATCAATATTTTACTATCAACTTTTTATACCGAAGTACATCTTTATATTTAACGCTATCCAATTATTTTATCTACAACAAATCAGGATATCTAAACTAGTCGTAAACAATTTTGACCTCGAGATTAAGATGGATGATATCCAACACCTTAGTTCAGTTGGTAGCGCGTCTTTCTACTGAGTTAAGGTTCCCTGGTTAGATTCCCGGCATGGCCGAAAAATTTATTTATTGGTGAAATCTGGGCTTACTCTTTCACAGTGATAAATTAACTGCTGGGGACTGGATGTGGTGCCTGTCTTAGTCTTAAGTTGTTAGATTATAACGCATGTGAAGCTACGACAGATCTAGCAAGCTGGTAGTTGAAAATATATGGCCTGAATAAGAAACCGACCCAGGTCACAGGCCGGAAACAGTAATGGATGTAAAAAAAGTAAAAAAGGATTAAGATGGTTCTTGACGTGGTCTACTCCCGAACTAAACATTTTGGGTTTTACAAAAGTCTGGCTATCTTGGGGCTACAGACAAAATGGTTTGATGAATTTCGTTCAAACTTGATATTTGGATGTTATTTATGGCAATGCTTTGAAGCAAATTTGTGGTTTTAACTCTCGCTCTACAACTAATGGTAGTTTATTATCAATTGATTTATAAAAATTCAAAACTTTTCGAAAATGGTTCTAAAGAGTTTGTTCAAAATATATATCTGCGAACGGTTTTACATGATAAATAACACTAAACAGCCTACCGGTGTTTCAGAAAAAAAAAAATTATGAAAGGATAATTTAACTCACTGCTAGCTTAATTTTGAAAATTTTGTTCCAAACCATAAGTTGATCATTGATACATTTTATAATTAAAATAAAATATACAATTTTTATATCACACACAGTTTATATTAATGACTCAGGGATGAAGAAGGCAGAATTTAGAGGAAATGTACACTCATTTGGCTAGAAGGAGAGTGATAAATAATTTAGAAAAATCCACTGAATTCCCCCGGTAAACCATAAAAATGAGAATGACGCTTTAGTCAACAAGTCCACCAGTGAAGTTAGTCTTAAGCCAAGAAAATATTTTAGTAGTCTGTATGGGTATTACATGCGTGGGTAGTAAATAGTGTTTCCAAAATACCTCTTAGAGCTTGAAATACTGTTTTGCCCCC
>CABFWO010002350.1:86162-114711 GCA_902155825.1 Timema genevievae
TGATTGGTTAGAGGAGCCTCGAGAGAGGTGTTTGTTCCCCAGATACAGACCTGATGGGTTAGAGGAGCCTCGAGAGAGGTGTTTGTTCCTCAGACACAGCCATGATGGGTTAGAGGAGCATCGAGAGAATTATTTGTTCCCCAGATACAGACATGATGGGTTATAGGATCCTCGAGAGAAGTATTTGTTCCCCAGACACAGCCATGATGGGTTAAAGGAGCCTCGAGAGAAGTATTTGTTTTCCAGATACAGACATGATGGGTTAGAAGAGCCTCGAGAGAGGTGTTTGTTTCTCAGATACAGCCATGATGGGTTAGAGGAGCCTCGAGAGAGGTGTTTGTTTCTCAGATACAGACATGATGGGTTATAGGTGCCTCGAGAGAGGTGTTTGTTCCTCAGATACACCTGTGATGGGTTAGAGGAGCCTCGAGAGAGGTGTTGTTCCTCAGATACAGCCATGATGGGTTATAGGTGCCTCGAGAGAGGTGTTTGTTCCTCAGATACACCTGTGATGGGTTAGAGGAGCCTCGAGAGAGGTGTTTGTTCCCCAGATACAGACCTGATGGGTTAGAGGAGCCTCGAGAGAGGTGTTTGTTCCTCAGACACAGCCATGATGGGTTAGAGGAGCATCGAGAGAATTATTTGTTCCCCAGATACAGACATGATGGGTTATAGGATCCTCGAGAGAAGTATTTGTTCCCCAGACACAGCCATGATGGGTTAAAAGGAGCCTCGAGAGAAGTATTTGTTTTCCAGATACAGACATGATGGGTTAGAGGAGCCTCGAGAGAAGTATTTGTTCCCCAGATATAGACATGATTGGTTAGAGGAGCCTCGAGAGAGGTGTTTGTTCCCCAGATACAGACATGATGGGTTAGAGGAGCCTCGAGAGAGGTGTTTGTTCCTCAGACACAGCCATGATGGGTTAGAGGAGCCTCGAGAGAAGTATTTGTTCTTCAGATACAGACATGATGGGTTAGAGGATCCTCGAGATTGGTGTTTGTTCCTCAGATACACCTGTGATGGTTTAGAGGAGCCTCGAGAGAGGTGTTTTTTCCCCAGATACAGACATGATGGGTTAGAGGAGCCTCGAGATAGGTGTTTGTTCCTCAGACACAGCCATGATGGGTTAAAGGAGCCTCGAGAGAGGTTTTTGTTACTCAGATACAGACATTATGGTTTAGAGGAGCCTCGAGAGAAGTATTTGTTCCACAGATACAGCCATGATGGGTTAGAGGAGCCTCAAGAGAGGTGTTTGTTCCTCAGATACCGTCTGCCAGACCCTACAAGGCAAGTGAATTCCACTTTGAAAAGTCTCTGTATTATATAAGATGTCAGATTAGAGACGTGGTAGCGTTCGTTAGCCGTTCATGCTGTACACATAAGAACATGTGACCATCAAAATAGGTTTTTACAACAAAATAAAGAAAATTATTGTTCAGGCATATGTATTGTTTAATACAATGCTAACAAAACGTTTCGATTTAAAGAAAGAACGTACTTAGAATATTATTTTTTTAAATATTGGTTCTCGGTAATATAATATGTTAATAAAATTGTTTGATACATTTTAACGTAATTTTTTAAACAGTATAATATTTTACTAATGGGCATTTTAGGTTTTTAGAATCTATTTAAAATTAATTTTGATCAATCTAGGAACGGTACATGTTAAATGAAGCTCCTGCGCGAAAGTATGGTCTAACTACCAGAATCCTAGCTACATATTAGTATGTATATGACTATCAGATCAATTCATATTTATTTTAAATTTATATCAAATCCAATTCATAAAAAAATCAAGTGAGGCATCCTATAGTTTCAAACGAGGTTCAATAGACTTTGGTTAGCCTAACGGTTCATCAATTTCCCGTAACTGACTTTTAATAAATTGAACTAGAGATTAATGCAGTATTAATTACAAACTAGTATTATTATTCGTTCATATGGTGTTTACTTGATTTAATAGTAGTCATTTTGACACAGCTACGACAATTTTCATGTAGAAAAGATATTAGATTTATTTTCATGTATCCACAAGTCGTCATGTGGTCGTCAGCTGTCACTTTTGGTAGATATACTTCATACCTATAAAGTTTAATAAAGTAATATGTTATCAACTTTGGCCACAAAAGAATAAGTTTTCATTTTTTTAAATGCCCTTCCTGTGAGAGATGGCCTGTAGAGTTTGCACACATGCTACTAGTGGACACATACTGACACATGAGCCGGGCACTACAAGCTTATAATGGTAAGAACGGAGACCCACGTTCTATTCAATCGCGAGTTACCGACGCTGCGTTTGCTCGTCCCCGTGTGAACGAGGCCCGCTCACCAGGTGTGGCCCCGCTGTAGCCGATATTGTTGTGCTCCCGACCCTCTAGGAGGGGAGGAGGGGGTGGAGATGCAGGATACACTGCAAAGGGACGACGGGGTGCTCTTTATCAGATATTTATCACTGTCTATATATTCGATCCACAATTCTTTTTTTATATATATTCAACATCGCTTGTAAAATGAAGCAAGTAATTTATCCTGGAGCGTGACCTTGTTGTCGGGTCCACGGCCCTCGAACAGAGAGAGACAGACAAGACCTCTAGCTCTCTCTCTCTCTCTCTTGGACACTCTGGGGGGGATAGGAGGGGTGTCATTGTCACGGCACGTGTTTGTGTGTTCTTGCGCCGGACAATCGCGTTTTCAAACACAAACAAATATCTGCGATGAATAGGTCACACAATATCCCACAGTTGTGTTCTCATAGACGTAATCAAGCCAGAGAAGATTAATTCGATAATTAGTTAACGACATTCCCTACTTGGTGAGATCGAAGCTGTTTTGCGAAGCGGGTTGCATATTAAGGAGATGTATTGAGACACTTATATGCCAATAAAATAAACAGAGATAGAGGGATGAAAATGAGAAGTTAACCCTTTAAGTTTTACTATTTATCTTCTGATAATAATACCTACCCTCTTCTTCTGACACACGCACTATAATATTGGTGCCTGGACAACATTGATTTGAATTTAAAAATAATATTGTTCTTGTTTCTTATGCTCGGTACTAATTTTTTAATTTAAATCTACATCCTGGCAGACAGATTCCTAGATACCATTATTCGGGTATAAACCAAATACCTCAAGCTGTTTTTGTTTCAATGTTATATAGGACTATTTAAAACTTGCTGAATATAACCTAAATATAGAAACATTGTAAGTCCTATCTTGACTTACCGTTACGTCATAGGCAGGTTAAGTGACATACACTTATGCCGGGATCACGATCAACATAAACTTAACTTAACGTAAGGGACCTCCTCGTGTGTTTAAATGGAGGCGATCACGATGCAGTTAACTTAACGTAAGAGATGTCCTGGGAGGTCTTTTACTTTAAGTGAACGTTACTTGAAGGGTATCACGTGATCTAGCCAGCCAATCATTATGCGAGTGACGTCAACAGGGCTATTTAGTAACTCATTTGTTGGTATTATGACCAATGTTTACTCTTTAGCGTAAGTTCTAGTGATCTGACATTGAAACAAAATAATTACACTAAAATAGGAAAGCTAAATTTATATAAAAAAAAGTGTAATAGATATTTATTATATCGATTGAAAACTGTAAACATTCACAGATCATCACTGTAAAACTAGTACAAATCACATATCATAATCAAGAATGAAGATGTTTGGCTCGAGTTGTTACAATAAGTTACGTGAATCGTGATCACACATACGTTAAGTTACGTTAAGTTAACGCTAAGTTGATCGTGATCCCGGCATTAACGTCCCCCCTGCTTTGTGCTAAGCGCAGTTGACTCAAGTATGGGGACCAGATGATGCTGGCGATTCACTGGCACGGAGTGGAGTGTTGCCAGAGCAAGGTCAGTTTAATTAAACAACGATATGATTTTATAGTTTGTTGTTTTATAATGAATGAGCTACAGCAAAGGGTCAATATAAAAAGTCATTGATATATTGAGATAAAGAATGTTCAAACTTACTATCCAATAAAAGCTGAAATGTAAATTGGTTGGATATAAAATTTTAAAGTAAATCATATTTAAAATTATGAAAGATTGAAAAGCAAAAATAAATTATGAAAATAAAAAAGTTAAAAACATATCCACAAAAGCCAGGCAAGTAAAATAATGTAAGGATTTAATAAAATATAACAATGATTAAGGTTATGTCGTAACACGGCACAAGTCGAATTAAAAAAAACACTAAAAATTAGAACGTATGATGTTATATATGTATATGTTATATAAAATAAGGGTATGGTAACATTTTCAAGTACTAGCTTCAGCCCAAAACTTTGCTCACGCTGTCAATTTTAAAAACATGTTTATTAAAACAATAACGTTTTTAATCCCAGAGTTTTTAATTCCTCGTACGGAGAAGAAATCACGCAACATATTGTGTAGAGAGTACCATAATGAAAACTTTAAAGTTAATAAAATATTTGTCTACAGAATAAAAAAAAAACACATTTAATGTAGTGTAATTATTTCTGTTTTAAGATTAATCACACATAACATTTACATTATTTAAAGGAAATAGATTCTCAAATTTTAAATCAATGCTTCTTTACTAGTGAAGTTAATGGTCAAGGTCGAGTCAATGGTCAAGATCATGAAAACACACCACATGTAGTTGTTCATGTGAGAAACACTTGCCGCGAAGATTAATTTCTGCCACCTCCAAGGTTTGTTCTTGCGCTGTGTTGATGATCATCTCATGGCAAACCTTGATAGAAAACTGAATGCGTTCAAACTGTGAGGGCAGGTCTGATGGAGCTTTGGGTATTATTGGTATCACGACCCGTTTTCACGTGGTGCATCCTGTCATGACAGTTTGGAAGACTGTTTACCCGTAAGCGAGTTTTGTCACACAGTTTAGGTGAGGTCAAATTACGCAGCAAAATGATAAGTGCTCAGATTAAAAATAAATAATTGAAGAGCGTAGATTGATAGGCCAAATGGATTATGGTAAGTAAACCATTGGACAGAGAAGTACCTATGGAAGTAATGTTCTAAAATAGTCACTATCGGCCAACTCATATTTGGAGGTAGAAGAGTTTGCTCCTGGAATCACGAAATAGGCTTGTTTTGAAGCAAAAGAACCTATAAACAAAATTGCCTCATTCCTGGATATCCTTGATCACAATGCATATTTGGGAGTTATTCAGAGACACCTTGCTTTTGTGTCATGCCAAGTCTCCATTGACGAGTTTCAGTGATATATCGACAAATAAGTCGAGTTTTTATCTTCGCACAGGCGGATGCGCCTATTGGTTGACAGAGAAAGCTTCACAACATCTGGACGTATGCATGATATATTCTTGCAGGCATTGACCTTGTCAGCTCTAGTGACTCGGAATGACTGGTAGAGTTTGTCGGAAGTCTACTGACAAAATTACGATGACACCTCGGCCTCCTATGAGCAAATGGTTGCTTCTGAGAAGTATTTGAAGAATGCAGAGTTTATGGATTTCATATGAGACGTATGGAAATAAAAGTCAAATTAAATGGGTCATTACGGGACCTTCAATAATTTTTAATTCGATCGAAGCCTAAAAAACCCACCAACCCCTGTTCTAGAGAGTTCTTAGGGTTCAGCCAGACTGACAAGCGTGCGAGCGAGTGCGCAAGTGATTAGCAGATAACTCTCGATAGTTGTTGACGAGGAGGCTCCGAATCTTGGCTCAGTGAACTGAGGGTAGTTTTTGACATGTGATTTATTGTTGTGGTTTTCTCATCCTCTCTCCACGCTAATGGTGATTCTTATTTGTAAAGGCCTACTTTGATAATATTGAAGTAATTTTAACATATAAGTTATATATATATAGGTATGGTTTATTAGCTTACCAATTAAATTAGGCCGTTAGTAACAAGTGTGCTAAACCTATCGATAATAATAAAAATATCAAAATGAGAAGTTTTCCTAGCACTCAATGAACCAACATACAATAATATCGCCTGGTGCCTGTAAACTAGACTGTACCGGGTCGAGCACGCGCGCTTGAAAAATAGAACCAGTTCTATCTTTCAAGCTTGCGCGCTCCATTCTGACCACCTCTCATTACAACCAATGTGTTCTATTTTATATTTTAGTCGCTCGCTCAGTCTGGCCGCCCCTTTATTCCGACCAACTAACGTCGAGGGAAGTATAGACGATATTAATCTCATGCTTGGCGTCACATGTTTGAGCAATTATTCCTTTGTTAATACCAGTTTCTTCCCTCCCATTGGTTGAGCCCCGCGTTCACTCGTTTTATTTAATAGCTTCACTACTCTTACTTGATAATTGCATCGCACGAGTCTACCGAGCACACCTACTGAACTCAGACTTGTATAGTTTATTGTTAACTTACAGTAGACGAAGATTGTGTTCAAGATTTACTGAGATCAACCTTGTACAGTTTATTGTTAAGATACAGTAAACAAAGATTGTGTTCAGGATCTACTGATATCAACCTTGTATTGTTTATTGTTAACATACAGTAGACAAAGATTGTGTTCAAGATTTACTGAGATCAACCTTGTATTGTTTATTGTTAACATACAATAGACGAAGATTGTGTTCAAGATCTACTGATATCAACCTTGTATTGTTTATTGTTAACATACAGTAGACAAAGATTGTGTTCAAGATTTACTGAGATCAACCTTGTATTGTTTATTGTTAACATACAGTAGACAAATATTGTGTTCAAGATCAACTGATATCAACTTTGTATTGTTTATTGTTAACTTACAGTAGACAAAGATTGTGTTCAAGATTTACTGAGATCAACCTTGTATTGTTTATTGTTAACATACAGTAGACAAATATTGTGTTCAAGATCTACTGATATCAACTTTGTATTGTTTATTGTTAACTAACAGTAGACAAAGATTGTGTTCAAGATTTACTGAGATCAACCTTGTATTGTTTATTGTTAACATACAGTAGACAAATATTGTGTTCAAGATCTACTGATATCAACCTTGTATTGTTTATTGTTAACTTACAGTAGACAAAGATTGTGTTCAAGATTTACTGAGATCAACCTAGTACAGTTTATTGGTATAATAGTAGGAAACAGTATGAAACCCTGCCCTATCTATTAAACTATAAATGATAAATGGGCTGGGTTTGTTATATAAACAAATACAGCAAATTAAATAAATGTTAGTTTAATGTTAGCAAAGCTATAAAGTACAATACAAATTCATTTTCAGATTATTAGATTATTTTCATCTTAATAATTAGCTATACAACAAGTGACAGTGGTAATTGTCCCCTTAATAATACTAATAGACAAGCGACTGAGACATCACCGTCCTTAAATAACAACTAGATTCAACAGGATATTAGAAAAAGAGATAAGCTCCAGAGAATATTCCAGCTTCATAGCGTGGACCTAAGTAACCATTGTATCGATAGACCAATACAACAAAACGGTATTTCTAGACAGAATACATTTTTAAAAGGTTTAGGTGATCAGCGTTTAATTTACAAAGGCCTAAAATATAGTTGGCACGTAGGCGATTTTAAGAACACCTAAAGAGGCAATTTAGAGGCCCAATTATAATTAGGAAAGCCTCAACTAATGATAATACATGACAGGGAACAAAGCCCAGAAAGTGACACGTAAATAAATATACCGAAGCACAGGAATGCTCTGGTTAACCTATTATTTATAAAAAACATAGATTAGTCCAAGTTCAACCAAACCAAATAACTTCTTAAGCACCATGTTTTCGAACAAAATACATTTTTTTCGTCATGTTAGGTAAGATACCATGTTTCACAGCCATAGAGAACAACTGGTAAAGTTATTGTTTTGTATATTCTGCGTTTTACATCCCTTGAGAGTAGGTGAGATGTCAACAACTTACTGAGCGAGTAATACCATGCATTTCCTGACAATATTATTTTCCTGGTTTCAGATCTAATATCGTTATTACTAGTTAAAATACTTGTTCCTATTGAAACTCACTAACCATGCCAAATGTTGTTCGCAGTAATCTTTAATTATCGACCCCAATCTGTCTTATCTTTACTGTGTACTTACTGTACTTTAGTTTCTAAACTAATGAAACAGTTGCGTATTCTAATCCTCGTAAAGTTAAAAAATAATATTATAATATTTTGTCTAGGTGATTATTGACCAAATTTTAAATATAGCTCAACAATGTTCATATCTTACGCTCAGCAGGGGTGAACCCACGGGGGAAGGCGGGACTTTGGGGGCTGAAGCCCCCAAAACTGAAGCCCCCAAAGCTGAAGGCCCTCCTCCAAAAATATGATTAGTATTATGTTCCATCAATTAATCAATCATATTTTGTTTAATTGTACTTAATATAAAGGGGATTAAATTTGTGCAATATTTAGGGCTTTTCAAAGAAATACTTCCGTATGTTAATTTTTAATTGTACTGTAAATTTGCACTTAAACGAAAACTGAGCCTGTGATACCGTAATATTTTCTAGAAATAATTCTCAAGTATTTACTCTACGTAGATAAAGTTTTGAAATGGGTACAGTAATTGAAATTATTATTTTAGAGCAATTATGTAAACACTATTGTATCAGGAAGAGGGGAAGGGGCAGTTGATATTATTATATGCCCCCATCAACTGCAAATCCTGGGTGTGAAGAAGAATGTGTAAACACAGACCTGTTGACCAGTGGCGTACACAGTGACAGAGGGTAGGCCAAGGATCCGATTTTGGTACAAATTAGCTTAAATATTACCATTTGCCTCCTTTGAAATAAAAATTTTCACCAGGGGGAGAAACCCCCGGAATCCCGCTTTTTAAGGGGCATCGTTGATTTTCTATCTTTTTTTTATCCCCTACTTCAAATCAAATTTCCAATTATTACAGTAATTGAAATATATAATGCTGCAATTATGAAAATTATAATGTAAAAAGCCCCCCTCTCTCCAACAAAGATCAAAATCCTGGGTGTACCCCTGCACTCAGCTATATGCCTTTTGCTCTCGGCAAGGGTAATATTCAACCTCAAATAAACCAGTAGAGCATGGATCATACATAAACAAAGCTTTGAACTAAAATACATATGTCTTGATTGAGACTTAACCCAATATTTTGAAACGGTGATATTTGTTAATGGATAACTTCAAAGTGCAATGTTCTCTAAATTAGAATGAAAGAGCCCGTAGGATTTCAGAACTAATAGCAAACATAACCTCTCAATGGGAACAAAAACATCTTATGAGCTGTAAACACATTCTAAAGTGAACATACTCTTGGTTTTGTTTGTCTACAAAATATTGAACTTTATAGTTTATGAAAGTTAGCAGAAGGGAAAGTTGTTTGAATCCTAACAACAAGTTTGGAGAGTTCAAGCTATGAAACCTCTTTAATTTTAAATGGATCTTAATATCAATATTTGTAAACCAACCAGCATCGAAGGAAGCGCAAGCCCAGTATTGTTGTATAGTCTGGTTTTCTTGTGATGGGGGAATCAGAGTTCAAATCCTGGATGGCTGTAACGAGGTGTATTTTCCTCAATGGTTTCTCACGCTCTTTCCATGCCAATAGGTTACATTTATTCTAAATTTTACCATACTCGAACATATTACACTAGTGTAAGTGTGAGGATAGTCCTGATAGACTGAGAATTACCTCCCGTTGGATTCAACTGGAGAGATAATATCTCTAACTATAAAATAGGATATTTAACTGAATTATAATATAATTCAGTTAAATATCCTATTATCCTGAATTATAATATAATTCAGTTAAATATCCTATTTTATAGTTTTGCCATTGTGAAATGAAAATCAGTCTTAAAAAGAGCGGCCGTTAAAATTGTACAAAAATTTACCTCAATTTAACTGGGAAGATCTATTTTTGGTGTATGACTTGTTTTTCAGATTATACCCACCCAAATAAATTTAGTTTGGTCTGTCATTGGAAATCTTCCGGAAAATGGCTGCCAGGCCAACACAAGATTAGAAAAAAATGGATATTAATTAACTGAGACGATCTCATTTTACTTTTTGAACCAAATTTCAACTCATTCCACGCTTTTCACGAATAATTCAGTTTAACAGTCTAAAGCAGCCTGATTCGGGGTGCTTTTATACAAAAAATATACTTTTCTATCATGAGTAGTTTTTTTTATCTTTCGCTTTCAAAACATAAACCATTAGTTCTGGCATTCGACATCAGCTGGAACAGGTTTACTTGGCCTACCCAAATTTTGGAAAAATTAAAGTCAATTTAACTGAAAGTTTCTAATTTAGATTTTTGCACTAATTTACTTCTGATTGAATTTCTTTCACTGATAAATCATTCTGGCAGTCCAAAGTGACCGGATTTTGGGTACCAAACTTTAACACTATTAAACGGTCCTAAGTGGTTCTTAGTTCCTCATTGTTTAACCCAATTTTGCCGCCACGATTTCCTTTGAATAATATCTATAACCTTTTATCTTCCTGACATTCCAATGTAGATTTGATTCAATGCTAGAGCAGTTCAAGTTTCACCCCCTTTAAAAAAGTATTCTATTGAATTTACCTCCAAATAAGCAGTCACCCACATATTCATCGGTTTCATATGAAACAATGAATGGAGCTAAACGAATAGCTTCAGAGTGTAAACAACAAAGCAGTCTTGTCAAGTACGATTTAGCTATTGCTAAAGTCACATTTCAAATTAAAAGCAACGAATCACCCCCATTTAATAACTTGTTCATTTAAATGAAAAACTTCCATTCCTTAATGGCCCTTTTTTCATGCTCTAGGCAAATTTAATAGAAGGCTATTTGACCTTCAAATGGTAAAACACTTCAATATATGTAAACGTATCCATCCCATTGCATCCATAGCAATGAATATATATTACATTTCCTGACTTTTCTGAAGTCATTTAATTTATCAATTTGTACTGAAATAAATGAGGATATTGAAGCAATAGGTAATTTGCAAAGAAATTAACTCCAAGTGTCCACTGGGCTGAAAGAGCTTCCAAAGAAATACACAACACACTGCGATGATACTTTTGCTAGACGATACGGAAATACACCACAATTTAATCTAATTTATTTTAAATTGTTTGGCTACTTTTTTATTTTTAGTAGACGCATAAGAGAAGGTGACCACGAGCTGTATAAGCACATACTCAAAAAACGGACATTTATTGATATTCGTATTAAACCATATGCAAGACGGTCAGTCAATTATTATGACACTTTCATGAAAATCAAGGATATGCATTCTGATTTAATTCAATTCTTTCAACCAGGATATATTTGAAATCAGAACTTCTATTGGATTTTCAAGAACACCAGTTAATTTTACACTTGAACAGACTTTGAACTCTGATGCAGAAAACTTATTAACCTGAATTTCCCCGTTTACTAATTCTATATCAGCCAAAGAGAGGTAAGATCCAGTCAATTCCACAAAAGTTGATCAAATTCATCTAATTTAGAGATCGCAGGACTTAACAAAGAAAATAAAGCTGTACCTTAATTTGCTTTCCACAGAACTAAACTTTGACATGGATGCAGTATAGAAATAAATAAGTTCAATGTAGAGACACATTAACCCATTTGATGAGACTCCAAGTAAACATATGCTGTTCAATCTCACAAATAAGAAGGGGTTCTGTGATGAGATATTCAATTTCTTACTGAACGTCGAGGCAATCGGAAAGAACGCGAGGAATGAAGTCATATCAGGATGTTCTAAAGACAACGAAAGTTAAAAAAAATATTACTTTTGAAAAGGATGAAAAAAAATCATCCATAAAGCGATTAATGATAAATTACGGTAGGAAACCAGTAATACATATATATATATATATATGCAAAGATGTTGGCCATATGATCTGAACACAAGCTCGATATCGCTGAAAGCTAAAGCAGCCTTTAACGGCAACTACCAGGGTTTTGATTCATGCAGGTGGGACTTTCAACAAAACTAATAAATTGGTGCCTATGAGTTATGTAGGAAAAAAATCAATAAAGAATCCCAAGTTAATTGACTTGGTCATAATCGGTGGCTTCTTTCTACTTTACACTATTGGAGAGGTACCCAAATCTTAGGTCAAATTTCTCGCAAATTTCTTCAGAGGGTGAAAAAAATATGAAGCTAAGCATATTCATGGCATATTTGACCAATAATTAAACCAAGCATCAAAGACGCAGAAAGACAATGGCAAGTGCAACATCTAAGGTATCAAGTGTATTTCATAGGTGGGCCTGACCAAGTCAAACCAGCTAATTTTATGAACTGTCTAAAGAACATTAACTAAAGTAAATTTCGTTAAATGCACATTATTAACCACCGGAAGGGCCCTTTCACATCTGAATTTTTCAGAAACAAAAGTACGTCTATGTGAATGATGGACACTGTCTTAGGTTACAGTTCACTACTGAAACTAATATCACCTCCTGATCTCTTCTAGATGATTATTAATTCAATAACGAACAAGCGGACACATAAATTATTATTATTAGGTGTTCTGTCTTAGGACAAGAACATTCCTTTTGTCAGTGAACTTAGACCACCATTATTTCAGCTCTCAGAATTTTCTTCTTTCCTTAAAGTCATCCAATATTTATAACCTTCTCATTACTAAACTTCCCTTTCCCTAAACCTTTCCTTCTATGACGTCATGCAGAAGAGAGTTCTTCCTAAGGACGTGTCCAATCCAGTTCGCTTTGTACCGAAATACCACATCCAAAATTATTCTCTTATCACCCAATCTTCTTAGGATTTTTTTATTTTTCACCCTGTCTGTCCACCTGATCTTCTCAAGTCTTCTTCGACCCCACATTTCAAAGATCTTCCTGAGAGTCCAAAATTCTGCTCTATACAGTGCGATTTTCCAAACTGATTTCTTCATCCAAAATCAACTTGCTGTTCAGCAGTAGCCTCTTCTTATTAAAGGCTTCCATGTCCATGACGATCCTCAACATAATTTTCTAAGTACGGTAGGCATCCTTTATCAGCAGACTTCCTGGACACTTGAACTGCTCTATGCTTTCCAACTCCTGGTTTCCAATTTTGTTTTTTAGTGGCAGTTCATTTATTGAAATCACTATCACCTTTGACTACTCAATGTTGATATCTATGCCATAGCGTCTTCTTGTCTCCACCAGCTGATCCATTATATCCTACAACAATTCTTAATATTTTTCAGCAATGCTAGACTCAATACTACTTATGCCAGTTAAAATGGTATTCTTCAAAACATATTGTAATGTGGTACGATGACATTGATGAGCTAGTCATTTTATTCGGGAAATTTAACATAATTCCTGTACATTCCGAAATTTGGCTGTAGGGTGGATTTTTTTTTAACAAAGCTCTTAATTACTTAGACGTTAACAGACTGTTCACTGAGCTCGGGTGAGATGTGTGTCGAATTATCCAATTTGCATGTGATACAACATTATGTTTCTGAAAAAAAGAGGAAAATATACTCCTTTCAAAGTAATGGAAAAGAACAAGGAATTTCTGGACCATATTAGATTATTTTACAAGTAGCTTGAACTAGATTCTGTTCTCACGGATGCAGCAGAAATAAATTGTTTGCTCTATGTACAACCTTGCTAAATCCCAAATATTTAATGAAATAAGGTACAGGACATTTGAGATAACTTCCATACTAAGAAAACTAAATAAGCCTCATACTAAGAGCTTTTCCTCATTTGATTAATTATCAATTACTTTTTTCAATCACAGCTTCTACTGCACATAAAAAGGAGTATCTTTCAAACGTACCTACGGAGGAACGCTGAAAAATCTGACTCGATGAAACACTTAAATCCAGAAGACTACGGCTCGAAGATTGGGCCTACTTAGATCTATGAATCTATATGGTTTGATGGAGAGGTTTCTTTACCTGTCGTTCTCGACGCAATTGCTGGTGATGAACCGTAAGTTATAGTGATTACATACATTTTATAAATTATATTATAAATACTACTATTGGTTTAAAATATATGTTATAGGGTATTATGTTTTCGATGATGAAATTGATGAAGTGGAATACCCATCAGAATTAGACGAAGATGAAGAATGACGAAATTATACTTGTAACGGAACTAAGCTTGACACATTACATGTTATTAATTTGATACAATAATAAATATTTTATATTATACCCAATTATCCTAAACATAATAGTTGTATTTGCTATTTAACAGATATGTATTGCATAAAGCTGTATTTTATAGAGTTGTATAAAGTTGTATTACCATTTCATTCAATATTTCGTTTTATTAAATGTGTATATTAATTTTACTGAAAGGAAAAAAAAAACAAAAAAGATTTGACATTTTAATTCGGTATAGCACCCAAACTACAGCCACCTTGGACTGTCCGATTGAATGATTAGAGAAAGACCTACAGTCAGCATAAAATTGGTGGAAAAATCAAAATTATACCGTTCCACTAAAGTTGACGTCAATTTAAAAAAAAATATAACTTACTACGGCCTGTTTGGGATGCAAAACTTGATTATTTATGTTTTGAAAGCAAAAGATTAAAATATAAAACATAATTTTTTTTTGCATAGGGGCCTGATATTTATCTAAAAATGACAGATTTAACTTTTTAATCAGATCTGGCACCCCAAATCCGACTGCCTTGACCTACCAGACCAAATGATTCGTAAAAGTCATGCAGTAAGCTGCGATTTGGTTCAAAAATTAAAGTTAGATCGTCCTAGCTAGGTTGACTTAATTTTTTTCTAGCTTTAGATTGGTCTGGCAACCATTTTCCAGCCGATTTCAAATGGCAGACCAAACTAAATTGGTTTGGGGAGGAATAATCTAAGAAACAAGCTATACACCAAAAGTATATCTTTCCAGTTAAATTGAAGTAAATGTTTGCCCAATTTTAAGGTCTACTATTTTTAAGTTCAGCCGCTTTGTACTGCCAGACCAGCCGATTTTGGTTTCACACTGGCAAGACTATAAAATATGATATTTAACTGAATTAGATCTTTCCAGTTAAATCCTACGGGCTCTAGCTCTTGGACTATAATGGCTGAAGCACAAGTTTTCTTGGACGTAGTATACAACTTGACGTCAAACTATGTTTGATGAAGCGCGTCTTACTTCTCCTTTGAGCTACAAACATGTTCACACTAACCTTATGGGAATCAGGAAGGTATAATCTAGAGGTATTGTACCCACATTTGTGTGGAGGGAGAGTGGAAAAAACATTTTGAGGAAACCACTCTATCGGTACATTCGGCTGGAATTTGAAACCTCCCCTTCCCTATTACCAGCGAGCCAGACCAAACGAGTCACACACTTTAGCCTGCGTGCCCAACAATATAAGTCTTAGCATTAATTAAATATCAACCTGCTTCATTGATCACGTGGTCTAAGACGTAACTCTTGCAGTAAGCTAGACTGACGATGACGGGAAAATTGAGGCTCAAATTTCATTGGGTGCACTAAGGATAGTTTTCCCAAAGTGATTTTATATTCTCCTTCCACGCAAATAAGGGTACATTTCCTTTAAATGTAATCTTACTCATCAATAAAACCATTATCACAAGCCTAGACAAGCATATAGCCCGTACGGGTAATAAGACGCGGTGCTAAAAATAATCCCAGATGCACTTATTTATTTTATTAAATATTTATTTGTAATTATTAGCCTAGTTTCTATTTTACAACAAATTGAACCATATAAGCTTACTTGAAGCTTATTATTTCTGATTGAACAGCTTTTAGCCCATTTTAACTTTTTTTTTATTTTTTATTTTTTTTGTAAGTTTTGGTTCTATTGTGTGCTACAAATCTTGTATATGTGAGAGATGGGCTTTGACTGTAAATATTACTTTATTGCTTTGTGTGTAAGTTGGTAAAAGGACCGAGGTCTTGTTATTTCTACTGTTCTGATTCTTTTGTCGCTTTTTAAAGGTTTTTCTTTTTTCCCAAATTGTCTCAGTATAAAGTGTAAGCGTATCGGTGAGGTCGTGGGAGCAGGGACATAGCCACTAGAAGAAATTGGGGGGCTCTTAAGTGGAACTACCCATTAAAAATACTATTAAAAATTAATTAATATATGGTAATGGATATCAGTATGTGAACACTTAATATAACTTATACATGGGGCTTATTGGGAATTAACTATTGCTGAGTAGGTTTAATATAAAATAGCAAATACCCTCTACCTGATTAGCTGGCCGCATGGCTTAAGGCGTCACTCTAACAATAGATTAGAATGGCGATGACAGAGAGATCGGGGTTTGAATTCTGGGAGGGTGTAATGAGTGTGGTTTATCCTAGATGATTTTACACTCTTCCTACACGCAAATGAATGTACACTCCTTTTAAATTCAACCTTCCTTATCCCTAACTAATTAACGTAATAAGTAAATATGCGTAAAACCTGAACAGATAGTAAAACAAGGAACAATTAAAATCCCCCTCTTCCATCCTTCATCCAAAGCCTCCTCCTCATCCTCCACCAAAACCTCCTCTAGATCTTTACACCAAAGCCCCCTCTTGATACTTCCACCAAAGCCTCCTCTTGATCTTTACACCAAAGCCTCCTCTTGATACTTCCACCAAAACCCCCTCTTGATCTTTACACCAAAGCCTCCTCTTGATACTTCTACCAAAGCCTTCTCTTGATCCTTCCACCAAAACCCCCTCTTGATACTTCTACCAAAGCCCCCTCTTGATACTTCCACCAAAGCCCCCTCTTGATACTTCCACTAAAGCCCCCTTTTGATACCTCCACCAAAGCCCCCTCTTGATCTTTACACCAAAGACCTCTCTTGATCCTTCTACCAAAGCCCCCTCTTGATACTTCCACCAAAGCCCCTCTCCTCATTAACCTCAGTCGTTACTCAGAGAGAGTGGTTTAACATTAGGTTAGCCTCCCGAACACCATCACCCTCTAAATCCATATTTGGATATACCTCTACCAGTGATAGCTTATCTCAGCCAGAGGAGCTTATGGGGAGAGGGAGCTATCAACGAGGAAGGTAAAATTCAAGGAAACCTACCAGTATTTGCGTGGTGAGGAAGTAAAAGGTAAAAAATATAATAAATAACATTTAAAATGCACCTGGTCAGGATTTGAATCCGACATACACGTCAACAGTGAATAATACCAGTATCAATTTTTTTCTGGGACTGTGCAGATCCATGAAAGTGATGGTGGCCATCTTGTGGCCACGTCTGGACTTTTTGGGAAGGAGGAGGGCGGGGGAAAGTGGCTACCACATGTATGGCAATATATCTCTTTAAATATTAGCTTTACAAAACAATTACATAATTATAGAATTGAAAATAATTAAATTTACTTTAATATGTGCAAGTACAAAATTTGTACTAGTCAAATGATTTACTAATTATTTGAAAGAAATAATCATCTATGACTTATTAATATATTTCTAAATATTATTTTAATTTTTATTGAAAAGGAATTGTTCTTGGGGATGATCTAAATTTATTAATTTTCCACTAATTTTTGAGACCATAAAGATCGCGCATGCTTTGGACCGGACAAACATCTCTCTGGCATCCCAGGGACCGAAATGACGTCATAAAGGTTTATTCAAATATCTACACATTACTACGTCATTAAAAGAAACGTAAAACCCGCTTCGGTGGCCGCGTGGTCTAACGCAATACTCTCGTAGTAGACTAGACTGCCTATGACGGGGAGATAGAAGTTTGAATCTTGGTCGGGTGTACTGGGGGTAGTTTTTCAAAAATGTTTTTCCACTCTCCCTCCAAGCAAACGGGTAGTAAGAAAAGGAAAAGTGTTGTGAACTACATTTTGGTTCTCTTTTCTGTATATTTGGTGAGTGTTTTAATGGTAGTAGGCTTATGTCTATTGTTGCCACAATTATAATTATTACTATTATTATTTATTAAAAACAATATAATGTTAATTTTTTTAGGGCAAACCAGCATAATTTCTCTCCCCCCTCCCGTCTACCACCATACGACTACCATCATTCTTATGGTCCTGCGCGGTCACATGAGCAAAATATACCAATCACAATGTTATATATATATATTTAGCACCGTGTCTTATTAACTGTTCGGGTTATACGCTTAAGTACTAATTAAGCTAATGAATTAGGAATTATGAAGGTTGAATTTAGAGGAAGTGAACCCGCATTTGCGTGGAGGAAGAGTGGAAAACAATTTAGGAAAAACCACCCCTAGTTCACCCGACCGAGATTCGAACCTTGATCTTCCTGTCCTCGGCGGTCGAGCTCAACACGACTAGCGCGTTAGCCAACTACGCCACCGAGGCGGGTAATAACAATGTTCAACCATCAAATTGTAATAGTGATTCAATAACTGAACACACTATAAATTATAATTATATTGATCTCCCAAATGAACCAAGGTGTATAGTTACTACCAGTTCTTGTTTCTTGGGAACTAATGGCCACGTGTCTCACCCCCTCCCCTCCCCTCACACTACGTCCTTCGTATTCCAACCCTTTCATTTGATTAGAGTCTCGTGACAGTGTTGTCGTCTCGTGCTGACAGCCAGCAGAATGTATTTATTGCAAACATTGACTGAAAGTCACTAATGTCAACCTATTGGGAAATAGTTATTATTTGCTTACTAATAATATATTATTAATAAAGTGTTATCAAACGAGTCTAATCATACTTTCCTAAGGAATACTGTCTAATTGGCGTTTTCGTAACTTATTGAAAGAACAAAATATATTAATACGTGACTATTATGTTTTTTGTTTTTCAGTTGTGGCAATAAGAGCTATTATAGCACATTAAATAATAAATTAAAAGGTATTATATTGACACTTGTACCTAGTTATAACTGACCACCAAGATAAAAAATGGTTTTATAACTTAAATAGAACCATACAAAATATTAGTTTCAAAATACAAGTTTTTATTTTGTGAACAGCAAAAGAACACAAACGCTTTGAAGGTTTGAATGAAGTCATTAACCGCCCTTGTTTCGTCTAGCTCGCCATCTTGTTTTTAGAAGAGCACGCTGTGTTTTAGAAGCTCTCGTTTGCAAAACATTTTTAGGAGAAAAATAGACGCCGCTTCTACAAAAAAAGAAACATCCAAACGGTTATTTTTATAAGTTCGTTTTTTTAATACTGTAAAAACTGTTAATATTTTAAAACAAATTGTTTGCTTGTGTGAATGTTCTGACAGCCAAAAGTAAAAAAAATAAAAAATAAATAAATAAATAAATTGGGGTGTGGCTGTGTCATGGACACGGCCGTGTGTTGTACGTGAATACGTTTATGTAACGGGTTATATTTTTTAAATAAAATATTTTTATTTATGTATTTAGGATAAAAGCAAGGAAACAAATAAAACGAACATCGTAGCTTCTCCGAGTCAAAAGTTATATTAATTGCAAATCTTGATATGCAGCAAAATAACCTCAAAATGGTGGCGCTTCCCCCTCCACCACGCGCGATGCGTCACTGTTCTCGCTTATCGTAATGAATTCTTTGATTCTTTAGCTATCCAGTGGTATAATTTAATTTTGGATGTAGAGGAAAGATTCGAAACTACAACACCAAACTGTATCCCCCGATTTTGTTATCATTAGGTTTTTTAGATTGCCCCCGTATGGTAGCAAATTTAAAGACGTATTCACGTCAAAAAGTCAACATATGATCTTGTAGATCATATCATTTGTTGAGTGGATACATGGTAGATGTCAGACAGCCCCTCTCCTGCTGTGTATTCTCTACAGCTGTAGTGTTATTGTACCACGCACGTCCATCTGAGCTTCAAAGTTGAGAGTTGATAATAATATTAAGACTAAACTTCAAATGATAGGATTTATTTTACCATTGAGGATGAGTTTTAAAAACTGGCAACACATACCAGTGTAAAACAATAATATTTATAAAGTGACTTTGAAATAAATCATCCTACTCTTTAATACAATAAAATGTTACCTAGAAAAAATAGATTATTAGAGCATTTTATTCTGGTTATTTTATTTAAATGAAACCGTTTTGTTTGCATATCTATTAGAATCTAAAAATAATTAGGTGCAGTTAATTTTTCTTATTTAACTATGGATGATAAATTATATCACACACATACAGGTGGGTACGTAGACTAAATATCAGTCTCAAATACTTTGGTTTTTCTGATGAAAAGGTCAGGATTTGAGTTCTAGTCGAGTGTACTGAATGTGGATTTACCATAAATGGGTTTTCACTCTCCCTTTATGAACATGTGGTTATATTTCCCCTAATTTTCATCACCCATATTCCTAGCTGTGATTTTATGCACGATATCTCTAAAGGCAAGAAGATGTGTTGAATAAACTAAATTGAATATATATTTAAAAGAGCTTGTTGTAATGAAACGACCTCTTAGCAAAACCTATTCTTTTCATACTGATTGAAAAGAAGAGAATGAATATCAAATGTATTTCGAGTCAACATTTCAAAACACTACACATAGACTTTCATGCAGGTGGAGATTTCTTACAAACTCGAAGGAGTGTACCCAGCGGATTCATATGAAAAAAAATACATATATACACACACAAATATATGTACATTATTTATATTAATACATATAATTATATGATAAAATATAATAATTATTATCTTTATTACATTAAATATTTTATTAGGCATTAGTCTTCGATGGTTTATAACATCTCTCCAAGCAAAGGTGAATACTTCCTTTAAGTTATATATTCCTCATAGGTGTAGTTAAATAAGGATATTCTGAGTTGTAGAGAATAAATAATAATAATAATAATAATAATGATAATAATAATAACGACAATCCTAGATGTTAAACTTTTATTTAAAACCATGATAGCTTTCTTTGTATGTGATATTCAGCTTTGAGAAGTTTTCCCTGTCTACCACTAGATTGTAACCAAAGTTAGTATATGATGTAAAACCATCCGACACCTTAGCTCAGTTGGTAGCATAGCTGACTACTGAGATAAGGGTCATGGGTTCGATTCCCGGCATGACTGAGAAATTTATCATTGGTGTAATGTGGGTTTATCTTTCCACAGTGATGAATCAATGGCCGGGGGCTGGGTATTATGTTTGTTCTAGATTTAAGTTAGTTTATAAGTCGTGTGCTGATATAAGCAGTCGGTTCAGAAAGTGCACGTTAAATATCTCAAATAAACGATTTTTTTTTTACTTAAACCAACATTGTCCTTAACTTACCGAAGGAATGTGTTTTTTGTGTTACTTTCCTACTCTACACAAGAGAAATAATAGAAAACCTATAATGAATAGAATGAGTCAAGCTTATTCGGTTTGGATTGAACCACGACCTTTCGGGTCATGGTTAATGGTGTAAGCCACACTACTGTACCACCAGCCTTGACAGATACAAACGAGAGTAATTTTAACAAGCCATTAGAGCATCATTACTTCTTTATATATTTTGTTTAATAATTAGGTGTTCCAATGACTAAATAATTTTATAATACTGGAAATTAATAATTTAAATATAAGAATGGGCTGCTAAATAAGATTGGATTTTTCGGTAGACTCAATTTATTATTTAAATAAATGGTACTGTGTATCGCACAAACTTTCTCCCGCTTTAACTTAAAATAGACAATATTTACTAAAAACTTGAAAGATTTGTGAAACGAAATAGTAGGTCTAGAAATTGTTGTAGAAACATTACACCACAGACCATAAATGAAATAAAATACTACTTACTTCTTGGCATTAGGAACTAGGAGCACTGTTACAGAAAAATTGAGAAAAGAGAAACATTTTATCCACCGAAGAGCATCATTTTCAAAGACCTGAATTAAAAAATGTATATATATTTGCTTATAGCTAAGAAATTATTTGTTTTCTAAAAACATATTCCAAATAAAATATTTTTATCTATAATACAACTTTACAATGATAAGTTATTTCGTATCTCAAATAGTTGCGCAGAAATGATTAAAATTGTAAAATTTCCCTCACGTAAAGTACCCTCAAATTTATTTTCACAAGAAACTGGGAACTGTTATCTTGTTTATAATGATAAATAGTGTTTAGATATAAAACTTAATTAAAATCACTACAGTGAATTTTGAAAAAATTGATATCTTTTCTTTCTGCCCTTCAGTAAGCTACCCTAAAATTTAGGGTTTTATATATATGTATATAACCCTAAATTTAAGGGTAGCTCTCTCTATATATATAATTCCAAAAACCCCTAGGAGGGAACTTATGAAAACCACAGATACCAGGATCCATTCCAATCGGTAAAATAGTTTCGGCTCTAGTCCACGCTACAGACAGATAGACAAACATATATCAATGTGAAAACCACCTTTTTGGTTTCAGGGGGTCATGAAACGTCAACATTTATCAAAATCTCGAGCTCATTTTTTTTATGAGCCCAATACTTTCTTTCTGAGGTGTTGAGAGAAAGTAAAAAATATAGACAACTTGAAAAAGATGGCAATATAATATAAAAATAGGAACGTGATTTTCCAATAAAACACATCTTGATGATATTAATGCAATTTTTTCAGATCGTTCATAATTTTTTTAATGTCACTTGTAAATTTAGTAGTTGAGATTTTTAAAACAGCTTATAAATTAAATGTTTATCAGTGTGTTTTATAGAAATAGTATATTTTTCCATAAGAGTGTATTTTTCAAATCTGTTTTATTTAGCCAAAAGTTTTTTCCGTAGATAAAAATAGGTAATGGGCCACACGCGGCCTGCCAGCTGTAATTTGCCCAGGGATGTACTAGTGTATTACCTTAAAATTCCACAGTGGTTTTCTACCCTCCCACTACTCAAATGCCCCCTAAATATAGCTTTCGTAATCCTTAAAATACTTTACCGTAATTAGTACATAAGCGTATAACTCGAATGGGTAGTAAACGCGGTGCTAAAAAAATAGTTTTCTAACATTATAAACATACTGCACCAAAACATCTTAAACATATTGTCATCGTTGCGCCTGAAAATACTCTCTTAATAGAGCATCTGCAAAACTGTAAGACAGTGGTGTACAAAAGATTGCCTACTTTCTACATCTCAGGGCGTTTTCTTTCAGGGACAAGACGTGAAGTTTCAACCGGACGTGGCGGGCCACTCTATCACTGTGTCTTCAGGATTTTTGTAGTTAAAAAATTATTTTTTCAGCTTAAAATAAGGGATTTAAACCTGAGAGACTTCACACATAGTAACTTTGAGTACTTTCTACCTAATCAGCTTTTATACCATTTGAAAATTACATTAGCACTCCCTTTAGAATCGAGCCAAGAACTCTAAAAGGTTTTCGATATAACCTGAATGTGAAATCTAGTCTTAGCTTGTTGTAAAGTCAGGTGAGATATGTTAAGATCAAAGTTTATTTTATGTGTAGTCCCAGGAGATAATAACCCGCAACGTATGAAGCTATGATTACGCCAACATCCGCGACTGACGAATAAACCCAATAGATGTTTCTAAACGAACATACATTTAAAAAAAGCACGCACGCCGGATATCAATCTTCGATTACTCGGCTCTGTGTGTCCGGCACTGACTGACCTCATGAATTAAATATTACCAATGCCATTTAATTGCTCCAGCTTCCCGGGAAATACATAGCGATCAATCCATGTAAGGGACAGCTCAAATAGTATTACAATTTTATTTCAGGATTTTGATATAGCAAAACAAAATATTCACAATAAAAACATTAGGTTAGTGTATGTGCTCTCAACAAAACATATTTTCGTACAATAATTTTAATATTTAACCAAAGTTCACAATTTTGAAAACAAAACGTTACCGTAATTTTGATTAATATTTGTAATTTAGCGTAAGTACGTCATATTTTAAAATTTAGGAATATATTTATTTAAATCATGGGCTTTTATTTAATTAAGTAGTAATGTACTATTGACTACTTCTCTTAGTTCCACACAATAATACGTGGAGTTAATATAATTTACATGAATATTTCTGGAATTACAATAAATGTTACGCGTACCAAGAAATGTTACCTTTACAAATAAATGTCACCCACGTCAAAAAATGTTACCCACAAGAAAATGTTTCCCATACAATTTAATATTACCCACGTGAAGAATTGTTATCCACACAAATGTACGTTACCTTCTTAAATAAATATTACACAAAGTTTAGTTACTTGTGACAAGAAATGTTACATATACAAGGAAATGTTACCCACGTGAAGAAATGTTACCTATACAAGGAAAAGCTACCTGCGTCAGGAAATGTTACCTACACAAGGAAATATTACCATCAAGCATTTTACCCACACAAATAAATGTTACCACCAGAAAGAAATGTTACCCTTGTAAATAAATGTTACCCATCTCAAGAAATGTTACTCAGGACACTATTACCCGAGAGCTTTGCCAACGTTACCTAGAGGTATATTATTATAAATGGTCATGTTTCCACGGATACGCGCGACTCTTCCAAAAGAGAATCACATGTTGCTAGTCTAAGCTAATCAATATATGACTGTAAATATAATTTAATAACGTCAGTCAAACAACCATGATAGCTTTGATGTGGAGTTATTTATTGGCTTGTTACAGACGGAGTTCATTAAGTAGGTCTAAAAATGGTCCTGTTTTTAATCTTGGGCAAAGCAGAGGGTGAATGGAGTACCCAGATATTTATTTTGTTGGGTGTTTTACCTGCGGTGACTTATGGTGAGGTCTTTTAAAAGGAGATGCAAGCAGCCATTTTATCAAAATATATTGGTCTTTGTAGGTATTATGAATTGTATATGACTCCAATTAGATACTAGCCTAAGCATTGAACACGAGTACAATCATACATTATTATTAAAGTAATTCGAACATAAACATTTTATTGAACATTTTAACACGTTTATGATTAATTATAAACTATAAATATTGATTCGATTATTTTTAATCATTACAGTTCACAAGTAATAAAGAATCAAAGTTACTATTTTATTATTTTCGTGTACCATTGTTAAGGTTAAGTAGTTAATGTTTGGTGCTGAATTTTGGTATAGCTAGACATTCATATGAGGTGAATAGAATGAAACATTTTATGTTATTAATATTATAGATATACGTCCCTCATATGAATGTCTAGCTATACTAAATTTCAGAATCATACATTAATTACGTTACCTACGCAAAAAGAATGGAATATAAAGTTTGACCCCCTAGTACTCTTGAAGTGTAATGATTTGAAATCATTGAATCCCTGTTTATAGATTGATAAATACACTTTTTAAATATGTGTAGTAAAATGTTGATGATCGGATGATCTTAATAATTGTGGAAGGGATTTGAACACCAGAATACCCCTATGGTCCAGACTCAATATTATATATATATATATATATATATTACATATATATGTAATGTATATTAATATATTAAATATATATGTAATAAATATGATTTGAATATTTAAAACATAGTTTTAATGATTTGTCTCTAAAGGGCTACCTGTTAAGTTTTTTACATTATAAATAATTTTATTTATTATTTTTCTTAAAATAATCATAATATTATAGCATTTTTGAAAAATATGAAATTTCTTGAAAATAGCTTTAATGAGTTTGTTTAGTATCGGTATTCAAAAATTATTTTGCACGAGAAAAAATAAGATACTGTATGTTGATTTTTATAAAATACATAAGTTAAGGTTAGTTTACTTTTGAAAGTTTTTAGAAAATTTGCTATTGTTCGAAAATGGCTTTTAAAATGGGTATCTAACAGTTTATTTTCATGATAAATAAGAATATAATTTTATTTTTACAAATGAAAATAATATGAGGGTTGACTAAAAATAACTGAATATTTAAAATTTGAGTTAAAAAAAAGTTCTGACATTAATTAAAATGTATGTCTGAAGATTATATGTATTGTGATGAGCAAGATGCTATGTTTGTTTTCTTAGAGAAAACTTACATAAGGCTAATTTACTGAAAACACATTTGAAATTTTGTTTCAAGCTCTAATAAAATATATGAGAGGGTTTGCGTGATTGTCGTACAATTAATTAATTAATTAATTAATTAATATAACAACTGTATTTTTAGTACTACTTTTCAATAACTAGCGAATAATAGTACTAGACCGTGTAAGACATGATGATAAAAAACAATAATTAGGTGTGTAAGACTGTGGAAGGAGTCAACGCTGTGTCAGTCTATTTTATTTTTCCGACTTGGGGTGTATAGGAGCACATGGTCGCCCAATCCCCCATTGTGTGAGGTTGTGTTTTGGGCAAGAAGGGTAGAACAGAAAGAGAAGGAGTGTGTGACAAAGACGCAGACACGAGTTTCAACATTGATTTACTCTGAGCCTCTTTATACTTTTTAATGGCGGAACCGTCAGGAGAAAGCGGCTAAAAAAAGAACGAAAAGGAAATGATACATTCACTAAAAATCCTCCAGGAGTTTCTTTTATATACGATACTTCCACCATATAGTATGGTCGAGTATAACTTGTCATCTTCATATTACTGAGTCAAAGAGTCATTTATCTCAGACTTTGGTTGATAGTTTTATCTACGATACTTCCACCATATAGTCTGGTCGAGTATAACTTGTCATCTTCATATTACTGAGTCAAAGAGTCATTTATCTCAGACTTTGGTTGATAGTTTTATATACGATACTTCCACCATATAGTACTGTCGAGTATAACTTGTCATCTTCATATTACTGAGTCAAAGAGTCATTTATCTCAGACTTTGGTTGATAGTTTTATCTACGATACTTTCACCATATAGTCTGGTCGAGTATAAATTGTCTTCTTCATATTACTGAGTCAAAGAGTCATTTATCTCAGACTTTGGTTGATAGTTTTACATAAAATACGTCCACCATATAGTCTGGTCGAATATAACTTGTCATCTTGATGTTACTGAGTCAAAGAGTCTTTTATCTCAGACTTTGGTTGATAGTTTTACATAAAATACGTCCACCATATAGTATGGTCGAGTATAACTTGTCATCTTCATATTACTGAGTCAAAGAGACATTTATCTCCAACTTTGGTCGATAGGTTTACATAAGATATGTCCACCATATAGTCTGGTCAAGTCTAACTTGTCATCTTCATATTACTGAGTCAAAGAGACATTTATCTCAGACTTTGGCTGATAGGTTTACATAAAATACGTCCACCATATAGTCTGGTCGAGTATAAATTGTCATCTTGATGTTACTGAGCCAAGGAGTCATTTATCTTAGCCTAGTGCCATCTGAATTTAACTTGGTGATTAAATTAAATTACCATTTTTATCGAATACAAAAAGTTTTACATAAGAATAATGTAAAAATATTTGTTGTATTTTCCTTTCTACCTTGAAGTTAACGGTTGGCCCCAACATATTCTCACACTAAGGGTGCCACCTACTTAAACTGACACATAATCATAACTGAGGTATTTATGATGGGAATTGTACTTACTAAGCTTTAAAACCATTTAAATAATCCTCAATTATCTTTAGAGTTTTTTTGTTATGACCCTTTTAAAAAATTACTCAAGTTATTTGATGAAAGGTTAGATCCAATTTCTAATCATTAACTTTGACTGGAACATTTCGCGTTAAATATGGTTGTAAATGTGATAACTTCCACCTTTTCATGATATATATAAGATTTTTTAATCCTTCGGGGACAAGTTAAAACGTTTCAGCAATATTTTTTTTTAGCGAGAACCATATTTATAAATATCAAACTAATTTGTAAATAACACGGGATTTCTGGGCGTCTTCAGCGTATCTAAGCACTTCCGGTAACTACGAGCCTAATGATATTGTAACAAATATCGGGAATAATAGCTTTTTGTCCAGACCCTTTAATAATTTCGTAAAACCCATGAGTTCTGTTCTTAACACTAATGGTTTATAGAGAAGGTATTGCAATCGAGATTTTATTTACTCAAAGATTATGATATATGTTTTACGTACCCCCGAACTAAATAAAATTGGGTTTTACAATACTGTCTACCCCCTTTGGTTGTATGTTTGTGCCTTTGGTTACAACCAATACTGTCAGATGGTTTTAATTCAAACTTAAAATCTAGATGTTGTATTATCATTGGCACACATTTCAATAATCAATGTAATCAAAGTAAATACTAATATCAAATACAGTACATAGAAAGGCAATATTATAGTAAGTGGGGATGTAAGCCACCCATAAGCCCAGATAACTTCAGTAAATACTATTATTTGTAAAATTATTAAAAATATTATTTAACTAACTTTATAAAATAGTTTCATATTCTCTTTAGATAAAATAGTTTTACTGTAGACTATTATAAAAAAGTTATACTATTATTTACATTTATTTTAAATCTACGACTTTATCAAATATTTGGCTTAGTTTCTTTTTACTTTCTCTCTATCTTACAGGTAGAGAAAGTATGGTGATCGTCAAAAAAATCGAACTCGAGATTTTGATGAATTTTGACGTTTCATGACTTCCTGAATCCGAAAAAGTGGTTTTTGAATTTCCGTCTGTCTGTCTGTCTGTCTGTCTGTACCTCCAACTAGAGCCTAAACTATTTTACCGATTGAGCTGAAACTTGATATCTAGGGTTTTCATAGGGTTGCCCCGAGG
>CABFWO010002351.1:0-125392 GCA_902155825.1 Timema genevievae
AGCTTGTCAAGCATTGTTTACCCAGTTGACAGGGTGTACAACTTTTCCTTTGAAGTTCTGTGGTGTGCAGTGATTAGAGAATGCAATGTGCTTTCAAAAGGCATTACAAATTTGGGACCACGTTGTTAAGTTTCACAAAGAAGAAAAGCTTCCTAAAACAAAACCTGTAGGGATATTGAAAAGAGCAGCCTGTGATCCATTCTTGAAGTGTAAACTAGCTTTCTGCAAGACAATTGCAGATGGATTTCAGCTTTTCCTTCATTTTCCCTGAACTGATTGACAAGACGTCTGCGTTCTTATTCTTCCATGAGAGGTGAGGCAAGGTCGGCTGTAGAGGAGGAGGAGGCTGAAATAAATGTAATTAAATTAATATTCACACATGAATAGTACCATAAAATTACAGTGGAAATTTTGTGAGAAGTTGGTCAGGGAAACTGGGAAAATAGTCAGGGAAAAGTCGGGGAGAATTTTTTTACAAATACTGTAGGAACCCTGGTATTACAATTGAGCATTAGTAGACGACTTGAACTAGGTGATTTTTCTTTATTTTAAAAAAAATTTAGGCTTATAGAATGATTTTACAATATCAACTTTGCTATTATTGGGAATTTGCTTTTGCTGTGTTTATATATGCTGAAAAATAAAAAAATTTATCATATGACATAGAAAGAAGTCAAAGAATCTCACCTTCATTGTAGGCTAAACCATTCCTTCAAGATTTCATTTCATCTCTATATTTTGATGCACATTATTGCACATTCTCAGATAGTAGACCCCCTCAGAAGACCTTGTCGGGATTGAACCCCTGATCTTTCAGTCATCAACAGGCCAGTCTAATGCGAGAGTGATGCCTTAGACCATTTGGCCATAGAATGGCTAGATAATGCCTACAATTTCTTTTGAGAAACTATATTTTTACAAATAAACACCATCTCGCGACATTATTAATTACATTGGCTTCAAACATACATCAGCCATTAAAATATTTTGACTGGATAAGCTAGTTAAATAATTGATTTGGGAATGATATAATTACCCATAAATACTTCCAGGTTTGACCATTTTATTTCTATGAGCAGCCACTTTGGAGATGGAGATGCCTCTTAAAAAAAAGTAATTCTATAAAATAACCTAACCTACATTTAGTCACCATACATTTATCACATATTAAATATTTTTATTTGTGGTTTCAGAATTTAATAACTGGGTAAAATGCACTGGGTAAAATTCCATATCCCGTAAGACAAAATTACTGGCCGATAGCTATTCACTGACAGCTAGAAAAGTTACTAGATTTACTCTCACCTTCACTTGCATCAAGTCATATTTATCTATTAAGCTGTCAATATTGATAGATACTTACTATCGATACCTATAAAATAATATTAATAATATACCTAGTCAAACATTATTATTGTTGAGTGTAAGAAGAGAGAGATGTTTGCATTTTTTTAAAGATACTTTCTATTAACATTTGACAGTCCCATAGTAGTCGACATTTTTCTAAAACTCTTTCACTTTTTATCTGGTTTGAAAGAAACTAGATACAGGGCCGCATCTACTTCATTAGAACATAATTAATTGTGAAAAAAAATTAGTCCATATTAATTCATCCAAGAGTGTCAAAAATTTGGTAAAAAACAAGCTATCTAATCCAATTTCAACATAACTGGTTCCACACTTTGGTGTGACAATACATAATAAATCCAAAGATGTTCCACACAATGATTGTTTGTGAATATTGCATTGCAGAGCTATGGGTTGAGGAAAACTCACTTTGTTGCTTGCTTTATAGATTTGTTCTATAGGTTCTAAGTTTTATTAATTCCTTTGCAAATCAAAAAAAGTTTTCAAAAGAGTATTTAGGGATTAGCACAACCTGAAATTTAAATTAAACAAAGAACTTTCCTTATTCTTTGAAAATATCCTTTCCTCAATGCATGCTGTTTACAAATGCTAGTTCTTCCATAATTTCAAAATTGTAATAAATTCTAAATGTAAACATTAGCTTAGAAGTACTGGAAATATCTGTTGATTCATCAAGTGCTAAGGAAAACTATTCATACCTTGAATTTTAATTAGTGTGTTATTGCACTGTCACATTTATTTTGTAAAATAAATATACTTATTGTGAAAATACAGTATAGGCAGTAACGTAGCTAAGGGGGGACGATGGGGGCAGTCTGTACCAGGCGGCACTTTTGGTCTACTGCAACGAAAAGAAAAGTTTTTATCCTGCCGGGGTAGTACAAGACGTCAGACACAATTTTATTATTTACTTCTCTTATTATTGCTATTAAAAGAAATAAAATATAAATACATAACAAAAGACTTGAATTTCCCTTCATTCAAATTCTTATAGATAAAACAATAAAACTCAACTTTGATCTCTTAAATATATGTATATAATATCGTAACATGTGGTGGAAACTTGATCGTAAAATATTCAAGCATGAATCCAGCGTAGACCATGTTCAGGCTTTCACACACTGGAAGGAGTTGGAAATTAAAATCCGACATGGAGCAACAATTGATAAAAAGGAACAAAAGGAAGTTAAAAACCAAGTGAAGAAATGGAGGGAAATATTTTCAAGATTGTTGGATATGATTGGATTCCTAGCTAAACAATATTTAACCTTATGGGAGTCATTGAGAAGGAATTTATTATGAGACTTATGCTGAATCTGAATCAATGGGAAATAGAGGATTTTTTTAGAATTAGTTCATTTGTTGGTGGAATACGATCCAGTGCTACATGAACATATTCTAAGAATCAAGCTGGGGTAAAGTTTGCTAAATCCTATATGTGGCCTACTATTCAGAACGAGTTTATAGAAATTTTGAGAGAAAAAGTAAGAAGCAAAGTTATCGAGCTAGTAAAAGAAGGCAAGTACTTTTCTATGATATTCCAATAGCACTCCTGATATTTCTCATAAGGATCAAACGAGCCAAGTTTTGTGCTACATTATGATCGATGGAAATAAAGTGAAGATAGTAGTAGACTCATTTGTTGATTTCATTGAAACTAAAGGTAAAATAAAACTGCTGAGATTATTTCAACTATGATTTTGCAAAAATTAGCAAACAACAGAATTTGTATTCAAAATTGTAGAGAACAAGCATATGATAGTGCTGATTTGATGGTTGGTCAACATAGTGGCGTTCAGAGATGTATCAAGGAACTTAATAGAAAAGCAGAATTTGTCACAAGTAAAAATCACACATTGAATTTGGCGAGTATTTATGCAGCTTCGGTTGCTGCGAATTCTGTTACCTCATTTTGGAACCGAGGAGAGTTGGTTCACGTTTTTTCCTTCCTTGACCCATCACTGGAATATTCTGACTTCATTCACTGGTCAAAGTGTCAAGCACGTAGTAGAAACTCGATGGAGTACAAAGGGGGAAGCTTTGATTATTGTAATATATATATATTCGAAAATCTTAAGTGCATTAGGATAGTTAACTTGTGATAGAGAAATTACCAGGTCAAATGCTGCTGCAATGCTGCTTGGTGCTTTACAATCGTTTACCTTTCTGTGCTTTCTTGGCCTGTAGGAATCTGTCTTTCTAGGAATTAACTACACATAGGCTTACTTCCAAACAAAAGGAGTAAACGTACAATAATGTGATATAAAACTAGATGCTTTGAAAAGATTTTTAACTGATAACAGGGACGAACTAGTTAACATTTCAATAACCTATGCCAAATAAATTTGTGATGTTCTTGGGATAGTCTTGGAGCGTCAACGTCAATGTAGAAGGAAAAAACTGATGGCTGGTGATGAATCACGAGATGCTGAATTGGTATACGGAACTGAACCGAGTTGAGGAGAAAAAATGTTTTCTTCACTGGACAGAGTGATCCAACAAATTATTCTCAGATTTCAAAAGCTTCATGTTCTTGCTGAGAAATATGCCTTTCTCACATCGTCAAATCTTTTGAATGACAAACTAAATAATAACTACCGGTATGATGACATTTATAAGGAAGAGTTCTTCATTGAGAGAAAAAGACTTCAGCATTTTATTGCTGTTGCTGCTACGCAAGATGAAACAGAGAAGTGGAAGGAAGATCCCCTTGAACATTTGCAATTTATCCAAAAATACAGTTTTGGGAACTCGGTTCCAAATATTGTAATACTTCT
This sequence comes from Timema genevievae, assembly GCA_902155825.1. Lineage (NCBI taxonomy): Eukaryota > Metazoa > Arthropoda > Insecta > Phasmatodea > Timematidae > Timema > Timema genevievae. The sequence goes on from CABFWO010002351.1 coordinate 4,146, forward strand.
ACGAACTTTCCTCACAATTGCTGTTAGTGTTGCTGCCTGTGAACTGAGTTTTTCTAAATTAAAATTGTTCAGGAATTACTTAAGATATACAATGAGTACCTTACAGTTAAGAAATCTTGCTATACTTTCTATAGAACAGCAACTAACAGACGAAATAGACTTCACTAATATCATCGACAATTTATCTAACAGAAATGCAAGAAAAATAACATTGTAGAATGTTGTAATTAAATGGTTCACTTAAGAAATAAACAAGATGTCCTCCCCTTCTCCCCCCCCCCACACACACACGTCATTTTGACTTTTTGTCGAGATATATTGTGTATTGGGAGGGGCGGCAAACTTGGGGACCGCCTTGGGCGGCACAAACTCTAGCTACGCCACTGATATGCCTATGATAAACAAAGTTTGCACAATAGACTCTATGTGATTACTAGAGCTTGGATTTATATTTGCTTAAAATCAAAGAGAAATGTATTTTATATGTGCTTAAAATTGCAAAAATATTTGATTAAAATACGTGCTTATACATTTTTTTGTAAAGTACTTTAACTAAATACAAAACAACATAAATCATGCAAAAATAGAATTTAATTTATATAATTCATATAAACATACCTTCCTTAAAGATTGTTGGCTTAGTTTGACAGTATATTCCACCATCAAAATGGACAACAACCCACATCTTAAGTGTTTCAAATTTGAAAGCTTGTCTGTTATCTGACAAAACATTTTTAAATTGAGAAAAACTATACTCCACATTACATGAAAGAGCATATTTAAAATCAGCAATATCTGACAGTGAAAATTCTTCTTCGTTGGGCTATAACGGTCGGTTGCTACTTAGAATTTCACAGAACTGTTTTAATTTATTGTAGCCAGGATTTATACTAAGGGCCAAGTTTAACTTATTTAATGCATCCTTTGTACATTCACCAGGAGAGTCTTCTAATCTTAACAAAATATGTTCAATGTATTGAATATTGATCACTAAGGGCACATTCTTTTAATTGTCCGCTCAGGCACAAAAATATAGATTTAATGTAAATAAAGTATATTTTAACAGCTCCTTGTTACATTGCTTTACTTGCCTCACATATGGAATCAGCGTCTTCCTCGTTGAGCGTTGTGATAATTTCTTAAATTGGTCTGAATTTGTCTGCATAATCTGTTGCAGCATCTATCCAAGTTCCCCACCTGGTTAAAATAGGCTGTGGTGTCAGTGGTAAATCAGGTGCTTCTTGTTTAAACAATGCCACTCGGTTCGGGGCCTTCAAAAAAACCTTCACATTTGTAATTACTCGATTCACTTCAGGATAATATAATGATCGCAAAGTTTCTGCAACACGATGCACACCAAGTACCAAACACATTAAATGAACCATCTTTGTGTACAGTATTTTTAATCCCTTTCCCGCCTTTATCATGTAGGGTGCTACATCGGAGAGAAATAGATGAACATGGCCATATTGTATTCCATTGGGCCAAAGTAGCATCATTGAATCGTTGAATGTTTTCGCGATTGTAGAGAGATTTTTCCAGACAGAGTAGAAATGAAGATGACGGCTCACTCTTCAAAGTACCAACAATAATATTAGCAATATAATGGCCAGTTGAATCTGTTGTCTCATCAATGCATATCCATACAGAATTGTCACCAATTTCTTTCTGAAATTTTTATATTGTATCATTATATACTTTTGGTAGGTAGTTTTTCCTGAAAGATATATTCATGGGTATAAATTTGATAAACATTTTAAAAATATTATGTAATTAAATATAAATTCGAGCCCTAGTGATTACAAAAAAATAAAAATGAATGGACCATAAAACTTTAAAAAAGTCACCAAAGCTGCTGTATTAATGAAAAGAAATTGCACACTTTGCTATAGGAAGCATAAGTGTGGAGTTTGTATCTTCATATTGGACAGTTACATTTTTAACTGCTTTGCCTAGATTGGTTAAACTTTCAAATTTCACCATATTATTGAATAAACCCCTATAGCATGTTCTATAAGGTAAATCTTTTAGGCCATAAACGATTTGTAAAATGTGCTATTTTATAAAAGATCTTTGATGAACTCTCAGATTTAAATAATATTTTATTTTAACTATCAAATAACTTTTATATAAGTAATGTGACAGAGTAACACCACCCTTATTTATTTGACTTAGTGACAATATTATTGCCGATATCTTCAATCATATGAGGAATTGTGTTTAAGACACTGCAAATTGTTTTGAATATACATTTCAAGATACATTTCTTCAGCTATTTTAATGATGCACAATTTAATTAAATCATAATAATCATCATGATCATTATCTTTAAATGGTTTCCCTACCTTATTAAATATCTACACTACTGAGAAACATGATCTGGTTGCAGCTTTGTTTTCTATTGTCTGCTTTTTATACAAGTTTGTGTATTAACCAAGGTGGCCACTGATTGGGAAAACCGGGAATTATGTTTGAATCTTGCCGTTTGTCAGGAATTTAAAGGCAAGGACCACTCTAAATAACGTCTAAGGGCATACAAATTTCAAAAATTGGTGTGGGATGTATAACTCCAATTAGATTATAGAGGAATCTAATTTTAAAAAATTCAGGCAACGACAACTTTAATAGTTTTTAGGGATAACCAAATTTCAAAAATTTTCTGCAGCAGGACAACTTTAAATTTCTGGGAGTAGTCTAATTTTCAACATATTTTTAAACAAGGACCTTTGAAAATAGCTTCTAGGGGCATTCAATTTTCAAACATTTTCTGAGACCCCTCTTAGACTTGGAGACAATTTTTTTTTGTTTTTTTTTACTTTTCAATCCCCCCCTTCTACACAAATAAGGTTCCACTACCACTTGGTGAAGCATATTTGTATACATACTACTGTTAAACATTTCTAATTTCTACTCATTGTTGAGCACGCATCACAAGTGGGATAGTGACTTTATCATCCATACCTTAAAAATTAGGTGCTAAGGAGGTAGAATAATTACATGGTTGTATCCTGAATTGATTTTTGAGGGGTGAAGGAGGGGTGTTAGGATTTAGCAATGACTCATCTTGCAGTAATTTATAATTTTCTACGACATAGGGCCAGATTCACAGACTTAATGCGCTTCAAGTGCGGCTCATTACCAAACACAATAAAACACCTACCTAAATTCGAATAGAATGGGCCAGTTTTGCATATGAAACTGGCCCATTCCATTCTGGCCTAAGTAGGTGTTGCCCTATGTTTAGTGTAGCGCTACACTTGAGGCGCACTAAGTCTGAGTATGAGTCTGGCCCATTCCATTCTGGTCTAAGAAGGCGTCTTTTATTTAGTATAACTTCGCTAAGTATATGACTCTGGCCCATAGGCTTAATTGAGGTATGAATGGTTTAAGACTCCAATAGTCTACTAGCCTAAGCATTGAGTAAAAATACTTGATAACAATGTTTGATCAAGTACTAAAATTTGGTGGAGTGTTCAACACACCCTTTACAAAACATTTTCATTCAGTATCATTTGTTCATTTAGTCTCACAAGATAAATAAGTGTTCTATAAAATATGTAAAATTATTATTTATTTTTTTCACCTGAAAAACCGGGACTATGCTGTGATTTTATTCAAGAGTTTGATTGGCCACCCTGGTTAACAAAACACGTGTTCATCTGAACAAAGCTTTCTAGTTAATTAAGTAGTAATTCTTTTATATGACTGTGATAATTTCATTACATTGAATATACAATGGTTTATAATTTGTTTTAATAAAATAATAATTATATCTCCATGTTTCTTTGAATTCACAATAATCAGAATCAACATTCCTCCTTTGCCCTTGTAACACTTCTCTTTAATCCCCCTCTTTAAATATAATTATAACTGTCATTTAAAGCCATTTTTGGATTATCATTTATTTTAATACTACATTCAACCCTATAATTTAAGGTTGGACTGTATTTTATACAATGTTAGTCTCTATCATTGATGCTAGACTTGCAGGTGCTTCGCAGGTCCCAAGCTTTTCCTCTGCGTTTTAAAATGATTGGCAGAGGTCCACATTTCTCAAACTTCCTTTGAACTCTCTATTCTAGATAGGCCTGCTTATCTATTCTATACGGATAATGTACAGTGGAAAAAGGTTTAGAGCTGGTGATGTTCGGTAAAATCCCATCTCATGGCATTCTGTTTTAAAATATATAACGAATAACACTTGTATATGTTTTAGCTTTGACAATAACTTCAAATCATAAAAGAATCAATAGGTATAAAGTATTATATGTATGGTAGGCGCCTTGGCTCATTCGGTAGCGTGTCTGTCTACTGTACTAAGGCAGGGTTGCTACAGGTATAGAAAATCGTGAAAACCTTGAAAAGTCAGGGAATTTTGAAAGGGTCAGGGAAAATGCAAAGAAGTTCTGGAATTCTTGAGAGTGCCAGGCCTCCACCGTGGTTCGGATCCCACGTTAAACTGTAGGTCCTCCATTTCATCTCACAATTGCCCTACCATTGCACATTAGCGTAAGTGCATATAACCCAAACGGGTAGTAAGACACGGTGCTAATAATACTAATAATAATAATCAATTTACAGTGTGTTCAAAGATGTACCTTCTCACAGGACTGACTACAAGTTTTATTCAAGCTCTTTTCACTTGCCCAAAAAGTTAAGTAGCGTGAGATGGTTGAATAATGCAGATGTGGCCGAGAGGGCTGTACATATTTTGCCAAATATGAAGAAATTTGTGGAAGGTGTCAAGAAACATAGCAAAAAAAATCGCATCTAAAAGTTATCAAGCTCTTACTGAAGGTGTAGATGATAAATTTATGGGACCTAAGCTAGCATTTTTTGCCCATGTTGCCAGAATAGTAGAACCTTTCCTCACGAAGTACCCAAGTAATACCCCTTTGGCACCATTTCTGCACACAGATCTCATGGTAGTAGTGACAAATATATTTAACATGCTTGTTAAAGAAGATATTTTGAATAAAGCAAAGGACATTGAAAACATCAAACTCTAAATGGATGAAAATCTTGTGTTACCTAGGTATGTTAAGCTAAGGTATTCTGTGAGGGCTCAGTTGCAGAAACATGAACTTACAGATCTCGAAATAGCAGTTTTTAAGAAAGACTGTAGGTTGATGCTTAGAGAATTATGCATACAGTTTCAAGATAAAATCCCCTCTGAAGTACAAGTTGTGCAAAGCCATCACTTTTTGTGTTCCTTCTTTCATTACAAAGTTTCCTGATTCTGCCATCCGGCGCCTTTGTATGGCATTGGAGATTTTTCAGGACAAGAAGTGACTCGCAGGGAATGTATGTGACATAATTGAAAGAAACTTCAAAGTTATAGTTGACAGATCAGTTGTCCAGGATGTAATGAAGGGATACAAAAGTTATCAATAACCTGACCACTTTTGGAAACAAATTTTGAGAAACGAGGATGCCTCAGACTTTCTGATCAATTTTCTGAAGTATGTCCTCACTATAAGTCATGGAAATGTGTTTGTTGAAAGAGGCTTCTCAATCAACTAAGAAGTAGTGGTGGAAAATCAGCTACTAAGATCACTTATCGCCCAGAGACAAGTGTACAATGGTGTGCAAGCAGCAGGGGGCCTAGATAAAGTCGAGATCTTTAAGAAAATGATTCTAAGAAGGTAGAAATGCATGAGTGATCTATTAAATGGCTCTTATGAGCAAAAGAAGGAAGATGGAGAAAAGGAATACTTGAGGGGGAGAAAATGCGTGTGTGAGCAAGTCGAAGAACTAAGAGCAAAGAAAAAGACGAGACCGGAGGACCTGCTTGAAAAACAAAAATAAATATCTGCAATTGATGAAGAAATTCATCTCTTCACTGCCAGGACATCCCACTTAGATCATCATAATATACTTTCAATGTTAATCACAATAAATTTTTTTTATATTATGTTCATTTTATATTCTATTTTTGACAAACTTTTATTCAAAGACATACAAATAATCTTATTCAAATAAAAGATGGTCTACATAAAATGTTATTTAATGTATGATAAATTAATATGTGCTTTTAGAATTAACTTAACTGAAGTGCTGTGGCTTTGATGTTAAGTTTCAATAAATTTTATTTTTGCACTTTATATCCAGTTATTTGAAAAATGTTTTATATGCTTACTAACCTTTTTCATATTTACCCTCAATAATTGAAGAACATTTTCTCGCCTGTTCTTAAAATGTACATAGATCATTTGTAGCTTTTCCCCAAAAGTCACAGGCAAAATTGACCTTAAGGTCTTGAAAAAAGGGAAAAGTCAGGGAATTTTCAATTTCCAAATCTGTAGCACCCCTCTAAGGGTCCCAGTTTCAATTCCCGGTATGGCTGAAAAATTTATTGTTGGTGAAATGTGGGTTTATTTACCCTTTTACAGTGATTAATAAACAGTTGGGGACTGGATGTTGTGACTGTCCTAGCCTTAAGTAAGAAGCTACGACAGGCCTAGCAAGTCGGTAGTGGAAAATATATGGCTTGACTAAAAAAGTGACCCAAGCCACAGGCTGGAAACGGTAATGGATGTAAATAATGTATGGTAGGCTCAACTTTTGCCATTAAAAGTTAAAAAATAAATTAAATAAACTGTGTGTTTAAAGCAATCTACGAATTCTTTTACATATGACTATGCAATTCCTTGGGCTTTAAATATTAATGATTACATACAGTGGTGCAGATACCAGCATAACATGGAATTAAATACAACCTTACTTTATATCCATTATGGTCAGTTTTATATTCAAGCCATGTATTTTCCACTATAAGCTTGCTAGGCCTATTGTAGCTTCATATGCCTTATAATCTAACTTTAGACTAGGACAGTCACAACATCCAGTACCCTGCCGTTAATTCATCACTGTGAAAGGGTAAACTCACATTTCATCAATGTTAGTTTTTTCGGCCATGCTGGGAATCGAACCCAGGACCTTTAGCTTAGTAGACAGACTAACTATCGACTGAGCTTATGTGTCGGGATAGTTAATTACAACTATTTTAATGAAGTAAAATCACTGACTTATCAAAAGAATAGAAATGGAAGTGCCAGGTTTTGTAAAATTCGCTGAAGACTTAAAATCCACTCTAACGGTAGAATATATTTTCACATGTAAGGTTATTGTGAGTGCAAATGATTACATTGTGATTATGAACAAAGGTATTGGAATTTTAAGAAACAAATTGTAAAATGTGTTACCAAAACTTGAACAAAGACTTTCAAAACTAAAAAAAAAAAACATATTTAATAGTGTACATTACCCAATCAACACATTATATCTAATGAGATCATATTATGTAAATACTCAAGTAAAACACTTTGAGTTATTCAGTTTTTCATTGTTTACCAAACAGGAGCATGTTGCTCTTGTCCACTTAGATAATCTAGACAGAGAAAGCATACCCAATCATAATCTGAATAAGATTGACCAAATGGTTTTTGTGTGACCTCATTTCAAATACTTTAAATTATAAGTTCATAGGTAATCTAATTAGACCTATGTTTGATACTTTGCTTGACCACCACAATATAATGCCATCAAAACCAAGTAGTGTGCACTCATCAGTAAACATGGAAAAAGTTGCAGTAACTGTGAAAAATCATTGTACAAAGGGGTATCAAAAAATTTCAAGACTGGTTCTGTAAAATGTAAATAAACTACCTGATTTAAATTTGGCCACTATATACTTCAAAGTAGTTCCCTTTTGCAGCGATACAACGATCCCAATGCTTTTTCAACTTTTGCTGGAAGTCCTGGTTTCGAACTGTGCACAACACTGCCTGCAATTCATGCTTGATCTCATTCACGGTGTCAAACCGACGACACTTGAGCTTTAACTTAATCTTATGGAAGAGGAAGAAGTGGCAGGGGGCCAAATTCGTTGAGTATATGGGTGGTGAGTAGCGATGATCATGTTGTTGTGTCTGATAGACTCACACATGCTGTGTGTGTGGGTGCGTTGTCATGTTGGAGTACCCAATTGACTGCACACCACAGTTCTGGTCTTTTCTGCTGAACGTCCTCCCTCAGATGCCTCAGAACATGACAGTAGAACTCGGTGTTGAGTCTGACCTTTGGGAACAAATTCATGGTACACAATCCTGAGAATGTCGAAGAAAATGATGAACATGCACTTGGTCGCGCTCCTGACTTGCCTTGCCTTCTTCGGTCTTGGAGATCTGGGGCTCTTCCACTGCAAAGACTGTTTTTTGGTCTCCGGGTTGTAACCCTAGATCCAACTTTCTTCCCCTGTGATGATCCTTGACATGAAGGTTGGGTCATCCAGATTATGTTGACGGAATTCCTGACAGACTTCAGCACGGTACTCCTTCTGTTTGAGTGTTAAACGCCTGAATACGAACTTAGCAGCAACACGGTGAATGTTAAAAACGGATGTGAGGACTGGACTGTCTGTACTGATCCGTATGATACATTGATGATTTCAGAAATGTCCTTAATAGTCATCCGGCGATCCTCGTGCACAAGTTGCCTAACTGACCACAATTTCCGGGTTTATACTTGTGGAAGGTTGCCCTGACCTCTCTTCATCTTTCAGTGATGTTCTGCTGCTCCTCAAGTGCGAGTGCCACTCAAAACACACCGGATGGCTCAGTTTCATTGCTGCAAGCCTGCTGCATCATTTGGAAGGTCTCCGTTCCAGATTTTCTAAATAAGATGCAGAATTTGATGTTCGCTCTCTGCTCGTGTTTGCGGTCCATGATGAAATCGCAAATGGACTCATGCACGTCGTCAAATAAGCGTGTGTAACACAGCCACTGGTCAACACAGAATGATGCCACTTGTCATACTGACAGATGAAGGTCACAATTCGCCATACCAGCGCGGACATCTTCATGCTGCACTCTCTTTTAATTTTACAAAACCAGTCTTTAAACTTTTTGATACCCCCACGTATATACAGCAAATATCCAATAACACAGCAACTGATACACTTGTGGCTGCTTTCTAGAGATGACAACGATTGCTTTACGAGGAAAATTTTCTCCAAAATATCACTATCCCAACTTTCTAGCAGATTTAACTACAACTTCATCACTTTCAGCACCCAATTACACTAATCCAATAGATTTTACTAGCAAACGTGCATCCTTGGTGTGTGAACCATTATTAAAATTATCAGTGTTTGATGATTTATCAAAACTTCAAATCTTCCAGAGCTATGATATGTGTTGCAGACATCCAGAAATCTTGTGTTATTAAATACAAAAAAAAAATTGTTGGACCAAACTCCACTAGTCCTAAATTCCGGATAGTCGGAACACAATTTTCAGAAGATGAAGGGAAAAAAACAGTCAAATGAAATATATTGTATTGGTAACATACACATAGTTAAACAAGAATTGTAGGAAACAATGATAATAAATGCTAATTATTTACATGTTGTAGTCAACATGATATGTTTTCCTGCAACCAAAATTACAGTAGGCTCTACTGTAAAAAATATAGTATACTGAAAATGTAATACAGTACATACTACATGTTATATAGTTAAATCTAGTGGGCACCTCCCAGGTTCAAAGAAAGGTCCGTTATTTGAAAAAATATATTTATTTTTTTAAATTCTAGTGCTTGAACATAATTTAATGTATGTGAACCTATATACTGTGGATATTAACCACAACAAACTAATAACTGCATTGTGTAGTATTTTATGCGGGATATTATGACAAATAAATATTGTATGTCTGCTACTGTACTGATTGAATATATACACAACACTACTCAAATAAAATGAATGGTGAACAGTAGAACTTCTCATTGTACTGTAGGCCTATATGAGCGCACGGTCACAAACTAAACTGATGAAACAACCCCCGCTAAAGGCTCGGAACAGGGGGGAGGTATGACCTTGAAGTACCATAGTCATTACTACTAACTGGCTATTTTTGAAACTTTCCCTAGAGGGGAAGACATTGGAATTCCTAACATTCCCCCAGTAAAATACTGATTATGGACTGGGTGTTTTCAATTTTTATCTGCTGTTTAGAGATTTGTATGCATAAATATGCATCTCTAGCAGTGTCCGTGACCGTTATTGAGAAAGTTTGTAGTTTGGAAGATCTTTCAACATAAGAGACAATCTTATTTTGCCGGAGAAATTCAAACTGCCCGTTATAAAGAAGAATCAGCTATTCAGAAGTATTTGTTGAAGGAGATCTCACTGTACTTCAGTTAAAGTAATGTAAATTTTATTAAACTCATTTAACTACAATTTAAAATTTGTGAAAATACTCTGCTTCCTTATAGACCCTTACATAGTTGCCTGCTTAGTAAAAAATTTGCTAATCTGAACTAGCTTCAGCCCCATTTAGTTAAGATTTATGAGGTTCTACTGTAATTGGTTACTAGCAATTTCAAAATATGGCTTATGCCAAATAGAAGTGAAACGTAGACTATCAACATGTTTTTAGAATTATAAATACACAGTATATTTTAAGGTTTATATTTTTAAAAAAATTAGGACATTTGTCACAGTTCTGAAATCAATGTGAATAACTGAAAACATAGATCCAGTCTTCCTCAAACAAATAAAGTAATTTTTTATTGCACTCCCAATATAAAATTTTAAGACAGTAAAGGATTGTTTTAGTGGTGTTGAAGCTTCAGAGCCGCCATTCCAATAAGAAATTATGCAATATGAATATTTCCCTTCAAGTAGGCGTAGTAGATTGCAAGAACTTAATAAAAAGGATAAAACAGATTTTAACTAATCACCAAAAGTTGGAATACTCTAAAATCAAAAGTAAAACCCCAAAGCAACTATTGATAATGAACGAGTAAAACACTTAAGGACAACCAAGGTAGATCTAACTTTATTGAGTCCCTCCATAAAGTGAAACAACAATACGTATTTCTACATGCCTTGCAATTGAATCGAACACTTCACTTCATAAATCCTTTTAAGGACATTTAAAAAACACAAAATACAAAAGAAAAAACTGTCAAATCATGCCAGTATTCTGACTAGTCTTACTCTACATGACTGAGGATGAAATAAGATCACTTGTAAAAGTCATATGACTAAGATGATGTACCAAACTATCTAATGATGTGAATAAGGATTTGAATCTCACTTAGCAGACACAAACAATTGATATATTTGAAACTGAGACAATTCCTTAACCAAGTTAAATAAATCTAAATCACTACACATAAAGGAAGAGCAACATAACACGAGTAATTAAAGGCCTAATTTGTTTATATTAGACTTTTCCAAATAATTTGAAAAAAACAAAACAAAAAAACTGATTAGTTGTTGGGCCGTGGAGTCTTGAGTCAAGAGTCATGAAGTCGGAGTCATAAGCCATTTTGGGTGAATTCAGAGTTGGTAAAATTGTACTAACTCCAACTTGTGGCTTCAAAATAAAAACCTACCACATAATATAATAACAATGTATAATAGATATATTATTTTAACTTAATACTTTTTTTATTTCTTAGAACCAATATGTGTAATTTGTATTGACAATTTAATTTAAATAACTTTACAATGTCAAAGAACCTTCCCATGAAGTAATCTGTATTGGAAAATTTTACTGCAGTAAATTTGTTATTACTAAATAATATACATTAACCATTTATGAAGAAGTCTGAGTCGAACAGTAGAAAAATATAGTAGCTGAAGGATTGGCGTACTGACTCTATACCCATGGTCAGTTGACTCTTGCAGTTACTAAACAAACACATTGTACTTTCTTAATCATAGCACGATTTTAGAAAGGTCAAATCTACAGAAACAACAATTATTATAAACAGCTTTATTGACACAATAATTAATAATTTGTCAAAATAAATCCTGTATGCATTTGTTAAAACATTTCTAATGTCTTTGATTCTTTTGATTCCAAAAACCTAGAATTAAAATAACTTGTTGTCCCTCACTGTTGAGTCGGCCCCTTGTCTCTTTCCTCCGCACTTGCACAGGCCGCGCCACCCACCCTCTCTACTGCCTGGACCGCTCCACAGTCCATGTTCTCGAAGCCGTCCGTGACGAGTTCACCTCTATACTCAGCGCCAAAGAGAACTCCTACCTCTATTGGCTCACGTGTTGGGCACTATCCCTTCAATTTGCACGCACCAATGGAAAGCCCCTGTTTCTCCCATTGGACAAGGCCAGGCAGCAGTGGAGGGTATTTAACACTGTGATTCCTTGGTCTCAAGACCAGTTAGCCTCGGCCAATCAGTGGTGGCCCACCTGGGTGCACCACTCATACTAAAGAGCTTATTAAATTGTTATATGTTACTAAAGAGCAATTTGTTTTACCCTCTCTCTCCACCATCAACATACCTCCCACCGCGACTCTCACGTTGCCGGGACTTCCTCATGTTCCACCGCGACTCACGTAGCCGGAACACACTCGCCGACCTTTCTCCTACCCACGCGTGTCTGACCACGACGTCACCGCCGTCGGGACATCAACTACATAACCCAGCTACCCTCGAAGTCGAAGGGATGGATAACAAACTACGCTATGTAATGTGCGACTCTTTGGCTCCTATCATATTTATACTACATAGAACAATGTGTTGAAATCAAGTTAAATTACAGTCTATAATATAGATCAGACATACTCAAATTATATATAATAAGATAGTTCCATAAGGCTCAATTATAAGTCCATTACTATTCAACATTACCTTTTGGACGCATACGAGCCCATACAGATGGCCTATATCTATAACCTTACTCTACCTGATATCCTTAAGTGATATGTTAAGTGTTTTAATAGCTACACCAGTCTGCATAAGCTGCATATGCCAACTTGCCTAAAGCCGGTGTTATACTATGGGTTTTTACTGGTCTGGCAAAACCAGCCTAGTTTAGCTGGATTTTCTCAACGAGTCACATTTGTCCAGTGGAAAGGAGTGTGCATCCCTCCAGTTTGCCCGGAGAGGTAGGTAAAGAGAGTGATAAGTAATGTTTTCTAAATTGATAACTATTGGTGCTCTTGAAGCTGAAGGATTATTGAAAGACCCAGTAGTATGTAATTATTGGGTTCTTCCTCTCCATACCGAACAAGAGTCGAGGGAAAATTTTATTACATTTTACAGTAATATTCTATAATATGAAGGACTTTTTTGAGTACTATCACATGTCAACAAATTCATTTGATGAATTGTTCAACATAATGTGCCTGCACATATCCAAACAGAACACAAACATTAGGAGCGCAATAAGTTCAGAAGAAAGATTGAGCATTACAGTATTTGTCTATATTGAACAGAAGCAAGGAAACGGACTGGCACAACCTCACAGTGTGACCACCTGAACTTGAATGAATGTGTCATTGCAGCTATCCGGTTGTCCGGCTATCCCGCCACACCATAGTACGATGCAACAGCTTCTGATGAGTGTGGCAGCACCGCAGTACTGTAATGACTCTAATTTAAAACAATCTGTTACTACAATGCAGTCGAATCAGACCGGTAAAAACACATAGTGTGACACCGACCTAACTCTACCATTAAAGTTTATTATTCTTTGTGGGACTTAAGGTACCTAATATGTAGTTCCCACTATATTAATGCTATCCTTAATACATTTGAATCTGGCTCAGGAAATCAAATATTTAAAAAGTTACCTCACTCTTCCTAATCCAAGCTATTCCTCCCTCCAACCATTTCCTTTGGGATATCCCTAACAACCCCCACACATTATTCAGGTAGAGAAGTTTTGCCAATACCAGGGGTACAAAAGGGTTTAACAGTTCACACCCCCTGTGGCACTCCTTAGTTGTCTGAATACTGCTGGTTGTGCTATTGTTGGTGCATGTCAGTCGTTTTGTTTAATTGGGTTCACTTAAATTTAGTTTAGCAATAAATCATTAATTTCTTTCCTATATTATTTTGCAGGCACTTTAAAAGTGTCTAAAATTACAACACTTTGTTAATTTTTAATGAATACAACTTAAATTGTGATGCCACCTCTCCAGCTTTGCTTTATTACTTCATTTCTATATAATATTCAAGGTATAAATGAATACATGCTACACACTTTAGGGTATGTTGGGGGTTCAAAGTAGACCAACTTTTAATAAGGAACTCGAATCTGGATTTGCGCCGTTTGCGCATTATAGACTGGAACTGTTTAAACAAAATCAAATGATAACACATGCATTTTACATGCCATGATCATGTGAAGTGATTCAACCAATGTAACGACCACTGTAAATGAAATGTTTTAATAAAACACCATAATCTCTCTTAACTCTCAGTCGCAGTAGAGCATGGATGGGTATACTTTTATCGATTACACTAACATGGTGTTAATGTATGGCCAGGCTCATTGTAATGGTAGGGCTGGTCACTGGCTTTATGCAGACCATTTTCTAAACCGTCCGACTCCATCTCATACAGTGTTTTTCAGAGTTTTTCAATGATTGCGTAAAACAGGAACGTTCACAGTCAACAGGGTAGACTACGGGTCTTTGAGGAACCGCCATACTGCAGGATTTTAAGAAGTGCTTCATAGGTTTGAACATAACCCATCCATTAGCAGCCGAATCATTGGACATTACATGGGTGTGAATCATATAAGCATCTGGCAGGTTCTGTTTGAACAACAGCTACATCCTTACCATCCAGAGAGAATTCAAGCAGAGTCCAGCCAATTTTCCATGACAAGTTTACATTTATTGCTGGTTTGTTCAACATTACCTGTTTCAAGTTGAATTTCCACGGCTGTTCTGTTTGCTGATGAAGCTTCCTTCACCAGGGAAGGAATTTTAAATTCCAGAAACAGCCATGTTTGGGACGAAGAAAACCCTCACGCTACTCGCTCCACTAGATTCCAACAGCAGTTCAGCATGTGGGCTGGTATTATCGACAATCGTTTAATTGGTCTGTACTTTCTTCCACCCTGTCTTACCGGCCCCATTTATTTGTATTTTATATTCCTCCAAGAAGTATTGCCAGAATTGTTGGAAGACGCACCATTACAAATTCGTCATCAGATGTGGCTGCAACAAGATGGTACGCCACCACACTTTTCACTCACTGTTCGAGACTACATCAGCCGGGTATTTGGGGACAGATGGATTAGTCGAGGGGGACCAGTAGAATGGCCTGGAGGCCCAGACTTAACTCCGCTAGACTTTTTCCTGTGGGGCCACATGAAAAGTCTGGTCTACGAAACCCCTGTCGAAACTGAGGAAGATCTGCTGGCATGCATTCTTGCCATGGGCAAGAATCCAAATGAGGCCTGACATTTTTGAAAGAGAGTACCAGAACATACTTCGCAGGTGCATCGCAGTTGGTGGACGTCATTTTGAGCAATTATTGTAGTCATCTGCTTTGGCATTGCTGAACATTTGTTTATGTAATGTAAGCCAATAAAGGATTATGAGAATTATTACTATTACTAAACATACTAACAGTTCTAGTCCGCAACGCACAAACAGTGTGTTTCCAGACATGAGTTCTTTAATAAAAAATGGTATACTTTGGACCCCCTACATACCCTAAAAGTTTGTAACTTGTATTTAGTTACATCCTGTGTAATGAGGGAAGAGGTTTGTCCTTTCCATGAACATCATTCTCATCTTAAGTGTAGTTCAATGGTGTTGATACACAAACTACCCATCACAATGATGCTGATGGGCACCTTAATAACCAAACTCGCGTCATCAGAGCATTACAAACCCCCTTTCACCACTGGTTGCATGCTAATAAAAACTAATTACAACACCTGGATATCCCTATCTTCTCTTCTGACACAAACTATCTTAATCAACATAAACCTTGAAAGCCTTAAATATCTATAAATGCCATTCTGGATCATTGGTGTCATAACCCTCGCTCAGTATCTCATTTGCTCACTTTAAGCTCCCCTTTATTCCCCCTAAACTTATATTTTAAAACTAAAATTTTTAGAAACCTTCACACCACTACAAAAATGAATTTAACATGAAATACTGAACTCATTTTAACATCAGGATTGAACAGAAATAAAATAGGTAGTCAATCTTGAAATTATATTAAGAAGAAACAGTTATCTAACTATGGTTTTGTATTGGGACAACTGGAACAAGGAATTTCAATTCCATTCCACACTTTGTAGCATTACAATCCAAACTGAACCAAAATAAGTAACTTTTATGTAAACTATGGTTCAACTTTCTGAACTTAACAGGCTTGACTTTTAATGATTTTCATTTTATTTGTAATAAGGATGAAGTGTAAACTATTAATATAAGGAATGCATCTAGTTATCACAAAAATAGAAAATTAATAGGTATAACCATAAAAAGTCAATAAGTCAAGATATGTGATAAAGTGAAATACATTTTTATTAATTTAAATTAAACATCAAAATTTAATTCACTAAAGTTAATTCAGTTACAGAATATTTATAGTAATAGATATATACTACATTTATGAGAAGTCACCGTACTTATAAATTGTTAAGAATTGAATTAATTAAAAGTTAGAGAACAAATGTTTTTATCAGGGCTGAAAGTTGATGACATTGCATCTTTTCTTCTGTGAAGTCAATTGCAGTGCTAACTTGTATATAAACACATTTTATCACTCTGATATAAAAAAAAACTTTTATTGTGCATATTTTTGGATTTTTAGGGATTTTTACAGTTTATGGCATTTTTCGGTGTTTTTGCAGCATTTTTGAGGCATTTTTTTTACTGTTTTTACTCTTATTGCACATTTTATATTATTTTTTAAATCATTACATAAAAATAGTAACTCACAAAGGGTAATGCACATTTTCACAAATCCATTATTTGAATTTACTTAAAGCATTAATTTTCTCTTGTAATTATTAGAATGGCCGGACATGAAACATTGAGCGTCTTAATGTTTTCTGACAGAGCCGTACTAAATACGAAAGAAATTAAGAAGGAAAAGTACATATATTTTTAGATTCTTATCTTGCTTATGTTTCAATGGAAAACCCCAGTGCTGGACAACTGGTTAGCTTGGTATTTAAGGAATGTAAGGCTTTGTTTACCTCAGTGGTACAGTCACAATTGTTTAGAATGTGGCTGTTAGTTGAGTAGATTAGTGTCAGTTTAAAATGTATCTCTCAAGCTAGTTGACTTACTACTGCTGGTGGGATTTAACATGGAACTCGGCCGCACAGGCAGGGGTGGAAAGAGAGGAGAGGGAGGGATACGCCCCTGGCAGTGACAACATTCACTTCTCCTTGAACTGGACTGCGTATATGTACATGTTTTTTTTGCCACTGCGCAACCCCCAAGAGTTTCATGTTAAGCCTGCTTTACTTTAATATATTTGTGTATTTTTAAGTGAGCAGGATGCCCAAAATCAAACCATCTCAATCCTACCATTTATGACAGTTAACGAGTTTGGGTAAAGGGTTTTTTCCCCAGACAGGAGAGTATTATTTTGTAAATTGTGCGAGTCGACAGTTTCAGCAGAAAAAAGATTTTCTGTTACTCAGCATATCCGTCATGAGAAACACAAGAGTGCCTTAGAACGGGCAGCAACAAAATAATTAATTCAAAGAATGCTGTTCAAAGTGCTTCAACCTCTAAAACCAAATAATCTCCTTTTAATCAAGAGTTGTGCGAAGTATTGTTGTCGGCTAATATTCCACTCGAAAAAGTAAATTATCCTAAATTTCGTGAGTTTTTAGAAAGACACACGAATAATTTTAAACCAGATGAATTTACTCTCCGTAAAAGCTATGTGACCTTGTGCTATGAGAAAACTCTAGTTATAATATGAAGCAGTGTGTGCAGGAAAAAAATCTGGGTATCAATTGATGAGACAATAGATGTGGAAGGCCGCTATGTAGGTAGCGTAGTTAATGGAACTCTTGAACTGAATACTGTTGGTCAAACATTTCTCTTGAATACAGAAATCTTGGATAAAGCCAACCACTCCACAATCAGCAAATTGTTTGATAAATCCACGTTTCTACTTTGGCCTGACCGTATTAAGCACGATAATGTTCTTCTTTTTGTAAGTGATGCTGCGCCGTATATGGTCAAAGCAGCAACTGTAATTAAAGCATTATGTTCTAAAAATAATTCACTTAACATGTGTCGCTCATGCAGTTCACCGAGTTGCTGAAGAGGTGAGAAAGAACATTGGATATGTTGATCAACTAGTGTCAAACGTTAAAAAAGTATTCTTGAAAGCTCCACCTAGAGTACTTTATTTCAAGACGGTGGCACCTGATGTACCCTTACCACCTAAGCCAATAATTACACGATGGTGCACATGGCTTCATGCGTGTTTCTATTATTGTGACCATATTCGTGTTTTAAAAACAATTGTGAACAGATTTGACAGTGAAGAGGCCATATCTATCAAGATTACACAAGATATTCTCTCAGATCGCAAAATTGAGGGAAACTTGCTGTATATCAAGGCTAATTTCAGTATTTTGACCGTAACCATAACAAACTTAGAAAAGAAAGTTTGTCATGGTCTGACGCTACTGCTCTTACAACTTTACAGGATAACCTCAAGAAAGCTTTAGGCAAAATTGGAGAAGCAGTGTTTGCAAAACTTCAGAATGTGTTGATAAAAAATTCAAGATTCAAAACAGTGTGTAAAATTGTTGATATAATCACGGTTAAAAGTGACTCTTTAGAAGACATTGAAGAGGACATATCACCGGGTGACATTCCATACCTCAAGTATGCTCCAATAACATCCGTGGATGTAGAGCGCAGGTTCTCCAAGTAAAAAAACCTCTTGGTCGATGATCGCCGTTCATTCACACCTGAGAATCTGAAGATGGCCTTCGTTGTGCATTGCAATGCAGAGTAAGGTAAATCTAAGATGTACTTTTATCTTTATATCATTCTCACATGCACACAAATGTTCTGCCTATTTTATTATTTTTAGTCGGCAGATTGGTTATACAACATTTATTAATTCATTTCTCCTTTTGCAGGATTCCCCCATCACCATAATTGGACAAGACGATTAATAATAGGATTTTAAATGTATTATTAATTTTTAAGAGCATCTTTTGTATTTTTTAGAATAAAAAATCAAGTTTCTAAGTGCATCTTTTTTGTTTTTAAGGGCATTTTTCTTATTTTTGAAAGCATTAATATACAATTTTTAAGTGCATTTTTGGGGTTTTTAAGGGCATCGACTTCCGGGCTATGGTTATTATATAGTCAAGATTTTCATAGAACCACACAAAAACATAGTTAAGTTATAGTTGATGAGCAAATTTGGTTGATAGCTAAAAACCTTTATAAATAGACATGTATAATAAAGATTTATTGTAATTTTAATATGTTTTCATGTTTATAAAACTCAATCTTCATTATACATGTCTATTTATAAAGGTTTTAGCTATCAACCAAATTTGCTTGTCAACTATAACTTAACTACCTTTTAGTGTGGTTCTATGCAAATCTTGAATCTCCAACTTTTAATTAATTCAATTCTTAGCAATTTATAATACATTGACTTCTCATAAATTTAGTATATATCTGTTATTATAAATATTCTATAACTGAATTAACTTGAATGAATTAATTTTTGATGTTTAATTTAAATTAATAAAACTTTTCTTTCACTTTATCACATATTATCTTGATTAAATGACTTTTTATGGTTATACTTTACATTTTCTATTTTTGTGATAACTAGATGCGTTCCTTATATTAATAGTTAACAGGCTTGAACAAATTACCTCACAACATTTTACGAGGACCAATCATTACTATGTTTAACTAAATGGTACTAATAAAATAGTAAATTCATTTGAGTTTGCAAGGTATTTCAGTTCAATATTTTTTGGTTATAACATTTCTGACTCGCATAGGTCCTAGAAATTTTCCGATCTTGACTCACATTTTCCACAGCTATTTACTTTCCTTTTTAGTAAAACTCTAATATTGAACACTATTAATGACAAGTATTTTAGTTTCATTTCCCCTCTTGTTTGACTTTGTGTACTTAAGAAGTTTAATAAAGGTTAGTTAGTTATGTTATTTATATTTTGCTGTTAAATACAAGTTAATTTACAGAGTTTTAATTGATTTAACTTACTTTATTGAGTATTTTCACACAATTTTAGCTTCATTTATTTATATGGTTCAGCTGCTCTAAAATTTTACTTTAGCTTCTAATAACCAATGCTGTTCATTTTAATTTTAACATCCTTTCATGCAACATTTTTTTCCTGAATTAACATATTCCTGAACCCTATCTTGAATAAATACCAATAAACCCATTATCTGCTCATATGTATAGATATTTATGAAAGTTTTATAAAAAAAACTATTTTGTAAGTACTCATTTTGAATGATTAAATTTAATGATGAAAACATTATAAAGAGATTTTTTTTTCCAAGCACATTTCATATTTGACGGCGAGGGATTCATTATCTAGTTCGGTAAACTTTTAGTCTTTCTGTGGAAACAGAACGTTGCCCAGGTTATACCGTGGAGTTTGTTTACACCTCATCCCTGCAATGAGATGGTGTGACAATAGTGATTATTTGTGTGTGAAGCTAGTAAAAATCTTTAACCTAACTTAAACCTAATTAACCAGACCATGGTGGCCATAGGGACAGTTGTCTTCGTGAAAAATACCAATGGTACCTTTGGAAATTGAACCCTGGACCTCTAAATCAGTAGCCAGAGGCTCTGACCACTAGACCAAGAGGCTGGTCATCATGAAGGTGATGAACTAAAATTTAGATCAACACCAGCTTGTTGGATCAGTCATCAGGCAGTTTTTAAGGAACTGGTTTATACTAGTTTAAAAAATATATATATAACCAAGCCAAATATCTCTTATTCAATTTCTGTATCCAGTTGTCATTTTAAATTTTAAAAATATGATATTTAGTAATAGCTTGGATATCTAATCCTTCATAATTATTTTTTGACAAACTGATTTTTTTTACATAAACTACATGAATTTGTTGGTAAATCTAGGCATATTTGCCTAAAAATTAAATAGTTTGATTACCTAGCCCTGAACATACTTGCAATCTATAAACATTGTTTTTACTTCTAATCTTTGTCATATGTAAATAATGTTTTTATTTTCCTTTTACCTCCAGAACTATTATGAATGAAGATAGAATCCATGAGATGGCCTCTAATAGACAAGTAGAGGAGCTGCCCACTTCCAGTGGCACTGCCACTGCCACTTCTGAAAACACTAGACTTTCGCCATCAAAGACTAACAAACAAACTTACTTTGCTGAAGAAAGGGTTCAAATACCTGTGAATGATGTAAGTAAATATTTATATAACCAAGGTGTAACTTAGATGTGTAACTGATTAGGGTGCATATAATAACTTTAATTTTACAGACATGTATCACACATTACACATTTTGTGACTTTAATGTTTTGATTTGTGGGTCAAATTTTGCTTGTGTTTGTGCTTGATAGTAATCAGTGATTTTTAAACATAAACAGGATTGAAAACAGACTAGTTTCTTTACAATACACAAAGTATATGCTGATTTGGCAGGGAAAAAAGTATCTGGTAGTTATTAAAGTTATTAAAACAACTTTAATATATTCAGACGGTGACCTGGTGGTCTAGAGGTAAGGTGTCAGACTTCTGTGCTGGGGTCCGGGGTTCAATCCTCGGTCCCGGCACAGATTTATCTGCTTGCCAAACCCTTCCTTCACCTCTGACAAGACGTGTATTAATCACAACTTGTGAATGTGAGGAATGCCAGGCCTCCACCGTGGTTCGGATTCCACGTTAAACTGTAGGTCCTCCATTTCATCTCACAATCACCCTACCATTACACATTAGCGTAAGTGCGTATAACCCGAANTAATAATATATTCAGACATTAAGTCATGTTATCTGTATCTGTCACTTTAGATAGATATTATCAATACCTATCAAATAACAAAAAAAAAAAAATTAAAATGTTATCACTGTTGGCCGCAAAGAAATATGTTTGAATTTTCTAAACGGTTCTTCCTACTGCCTACACAAATTGCATTGGCGTTAATGATTAGTACATAATTTTATAAAGGGGAAAATGACAACTATGATCACAATAGATAGACAAATCAAAACAAAGGTTTATTCACAAATTTTAACAATTTTATCTGCACATTAAAATATTGCTATTTTTAAAAAAATTCTTATCCTTAGATTTAAAGTGTCTGTATTTTTAAATAAGAATTTTGCCCCACTAATGCTGTCAGTGCTTTTAGTGAAATATTTTGGTTAGCTTTGACAGTTCTTTTACACTACATCATCAATCCATACTGGATTGTTTTTATACCACGCCTAGATTGGTTTTCTAGCAATGTGTAATATGACTGTTTCTACTCTGCCTTAAATTTACAATCTAAGGGGTGTCTTAGCTGGCATATACTAAACAAAATACAAGTATGTTTGATAGGGCCTAATTATGCATTCTCCAAATTACATAATGTAGGTATATTAAAAATATTTAGTTAAAGACAATGCACATGGGGTGAATATGCTTAAATAAAACAAATTTACATGATTGAAGTTGTGAAAATCAACTTATTACACAGTTAAAGAGGAACACTCAAATCCTCCGGTATTTCAGAGATCCAATATATAAAAGACGTTTAAAAAAACTTTAATATAAATGAAAAGGTCTTGATGGAAAATCACAATGAAATCTATGCAACCTATATAGGCTTGTGTAGTAGTTAAAACACAATATTTTAGTTTCTTTAAGCTGAAAATTATTATAAAATCACAAAATAAATACAAAATTATATAAACTTAACTTTAAACTATGTAGGGCCCTATAAGAAAAAGAAAAGAGAAAGGTTACCTTCTATGCCTAAACCACATTAGTCTTACTTTTAAGAGTGCTGATAAGTTTTAAAAGAATCTAGGTCAGAAAATAAGTATAAAATACACAAGATCTTTTATATGAATGTTGTGGTGGGATTTGCTGCTATAAAAGAGAGAGATGTTTGGATGATTGGGCGAATATGCATAAGAGTTAGCCCAAATTGTAGCACATTAAACACATTTTATAAGTTGCATAAGTAATAATTATTTATTAGTAGTGTTATTGTGAAACTGCAAAGCAATGATTTCATTAATGGCAAATACTGTAAATCATAAACTGTTCATTGTAAACTAAGGAGCAGTACCCCTGGGCATGAAGTGGTTGCTACTAAAGCTTAAAGAGTAGAGTTTATTTTTAGCATCAAGGGCTACTAGTTTGTATAACTTAAAAATTGATTTTATGTTGATAACACAAGTAAATAAAGGTATACATATTAGGAAGACTAAAGCATATGTGATAAATATTATTGTATAAGGATTATTAAACAGTATTAAATTTAATTTGATTTAAGTTGAACTAATTATAAAGGAAGAGAATCTAATCTCTCTAAATAATAAAATAATATAATTAACATACAGTACATATCACTATAATGATTAGTAAAAAAAATTTGATTTTTTGAAGTTAAAAATTTAATAGCTTATGACCAAGGTAGAAATTCCAATAAATTAGGGTTTTCTACCTGATGATAATTAAATTATAGATAATTTTTTGTTTCAGTGTAAATTGATTAGGTTTTATGTCAAACTCATCTAGTCTAGTATTCAGGTAATGGAGGAGTTGATGTTTGAATTTCAGATGACTGTATTGAGTTTCCTAAATGGTTTCTTTCTCTTTCCAGATACATTTCCTCTAAACCATATTTAACCCATTCTTACGCATTTAGAGTAATTAAATTTTTGTAGCCCAAATTGGTGAAGCATAAAAAAAGAAAACAAATGAAAGCATTTTTTTTTTCAGAACTTCTTCAGTTTTAGGAAGTTATGGGCCTTCACTGGCCCAGGTTTTCTCATGAGTATTGCCTATCTTGATCCAGGCAACATTGAATCTGACTTGCAGTCTGGTACCACAGCAATGTACAAAGTAAGAATTTTTTAATAGTATTCAAGATTTGGTTACATGTTATAGTTTGTACAACTCTTTATTTAGCAGATGTGGATGCTGTTATTCAACAATTTGCATTATTAATTGTTTAATGAGAAGTTCCATTAGATTTATTTTAAAAGGCCGCTTCAGTGGTTGTGGTGAGTGGTCTAAGTTATCACTCCCATGTTAGACTGGCCTACTGATGATGGGGCGATTGGGGTTTGAATCCTGGTCAGGTCTACTGTGGGTGGTTTTTCCTAAAATGGTTTTCCACTCTCCTTCCCAGCAAAAGCAAGTAGATTACCTCTAAAATGCTTTTGTCCTCATCCCTACACCTTTAGAGTAATTACCATATATGCATATAATCTGAACAGATGTGCAGTGATTAAAAAAAAACTCTCTCAATCCTTTGTCTTGTAAAAATAACTACAATGTTTAGAAAACTTCATCTTATATTTCTAATATGTTTGAATCTATTAATAATACATTTTTCAAATTTTTATGGTGAATTCTTAAGAAATGAATTAGTAGCTTTTGGTAATGACTATTTTAAAATCAGATAGCCTATATAATGATTTGTACAACCTGGCTAGTCCCAGAAAAAAATATTTGTTTACTACTTATGAAACTATTTTCTAAATAACACCTCTGCAACATTTACACATTTAATTATGTAGAGGAGCTTACAATGGCTTGGAGTTTTCAAGTTTTATACCTACTAACTATAGATTCGGTGTTCATTTTAGTTTAAATATTTCTAATAGAAGGTATGTAGGCAGGATATAAGCTTATAATTTGATAGCCCATATTAACTACTTTAAAATATCCACATCAGTGTTCATATGGTCTAGTGCATCATTCTTGTTTTTGATTGAATTACTGTGACATGGAGATTGGGATTTGAACCCAGTTGGGTGTAGTTAGTGGTTTCTCCAAAATGTAATGCAAATGTGGGTAAATTTCCTCTAAAATTCTACCTTCCTCATTCCTATTCCATGAATGTAATAAATGTATGCATATAACCCAAATTGGTAACTAGACTCAGTGGAGGAAAAAACTTTAAAAAGACTTTTATCAAATACTTAATTGGCTAAATATTTTCATGCTCAAGGGGAAGAAATGTAATTTTTATTTTGCAAAATTCTAGATCATTAAGACATATATTATTTAGTATTTTGTTATCAGGAAACTTATTACCATCATTGTGAAATTGATTTTCTTTCATTTGAAAACACACTATATGAGCATGAATAGTAGTTTCTATTTTTAATATACATTTTTAATAATATTTTAGAAAAAAAAAATACTTATTTGGATTTTTTCTTTTCTTAAATTTTTTTCCTCTCTCTTAGTATCCATTTGGCTTATACACATACATTAATCATGCAATTGGGATTGGATAAGAATATGTTTACCTTTAATGGTATGGCTGTGATTGCTTATTGTAACACAATAAGTGTATAACCCGAACGGGTAGTAAGACGCGGTGCTAAATATTAATATTATTATTATTCTAACACAATAACTCGAATAGTGACTTAATATTTGTCACTGCTGGTTTCATAGCAATCTCGATGTTCTTAAGACTTGAGCGGAATTTGGTTTTAATTGCCGTCAATGTCGAGAATACTGATTCACACAAACAGGTGGTAACAAATGGCAGAAGAGCTGCCATCGCTAATTCCGACAATATTGGAAATTCTGCTTTAACACCAAGCCAAAAAGTGTTCAAGTTTTTCCTTGAAAATTCAAGTTTGAGCTTTGAATCACATGGAAGTTCTGCAAATTCTTCTTGGGCTTTCAATGAGAGATGCTTCACACTTCCCATATCCACAATAAAAGGGTTTTGAATCCAATCTAATTGATTATTGTCTAATTCCGGTAGAAAATATTTCTTAAAATTGTTTTCCAAGCATATCAAATTATCAATTCTTAATCAAGTCAAAACTAAGCCTATTATCAACAATAAAATCCTCTGTATATAAAAATATTTCAAATGAGTAATTTTATACTTTATTCTTCCAAATGCTTAATTTTTTCTTGAAAGTCTGAATTTTATCTTTCAGTGTAAAAATATTTGTGCTCTCCCCTTGGAGAAACATATTAAGTTTGTTGAGTTTCTCAAATAAATCTGACAGATAACTTAATTTGCACAACCAATTTTCATTGTGAAAGAAATGAACATATTCATAGCTATTTTCAGACAGAAATAGTATTATTTCATTTTTTAACACTAATAGCCGTCTCAATGCTCGTCCCTTCGACAGCCATTGCACTTCTATATGCAATAAGTGTTCTGAAATTGGATTTTATTTCATCACATAAATTTGCAAATAGGTGACTATTAAGGGTACGACTTTTAATAAAATTGATAACCTTACCAGCATCTTGTAGTACAGCATTCAGATCTGTAGACATTTTCTTGGCCACTAATGCCTCTCGATGAATCATGCAATGAGTGAAAGTAGTAGGCCTATCGCTTGCAGATTTAACTTTTACCTGAAATCCAATTATGCTTCCTGTCATTGCCGCTGCATCGTCGATACATACTCCGACACAGTTATTTCATTCTAACCCTACTTCCTTGAAACATCCATTCACTTTTTGAAAAATTGCCTCACCAGTTGTACGTCCATCTAACGATCTATATAATAGTAAATCTTCGTGGACACTGTTACCGTAACAATACCTGACACATGCCAATAGCTGTGCGAAGTTTGTAATGTCAGTTGATTCATTCAGCTGAATTGCAAATTTCGAACTTTCTTTAGTTCTTTCAATAAGTTGCTCACACTGGTAATTGCTAATTTCCAAAATTCGTCCAACCACAGTATCATTTGACAGATTTTTAAAAATTTGTCTGCATATTTTTGACCGTGAATAATTTATTTCATTCTAATTACCACTGGCAACACAAGATCTTCAGCAATGGTGTATGGTTTCTTAGCATTTGCAATTAAGTAAGAGGCTTCATAAGATGCCCTTAAGTACTTTTTATCGACCAGTACAGGAGTTTCAAGAGATTGTTTTTGTTTTTTCGATGATTCTAAATTCCTTCCGAAAAACTGTACGGGCCTATTGTGTGTAGATGTCTTTTTAATTTTGTAGGTTTGAGACTTTCACTCGCCAAACATTCATTACAAATCAAGCAGATAGGTCTGTCTTCAATATTTGTGGAAATAAAAGTAAATCCATATTACAAAAAGGCTTAATTGTATTTCCTCTTTTTTTCGTGCAAATGAGAAATATCTTCACTTTTATATATCTACACATTCTTGTTAGTGCTGGATGATCCCAGTTCTGCAGGATTTATAGCTTCAATACTATCTGCTGTCATAGTGTTTGACAAATAAAATAATTTCGACTTTATTGCAATTTGTCTTTGAAATGATGGCAGCCAATAACTGGTGACAGTTGATTTTTTGCTGGTCCAGTACATCTTTGTGTGTCGGAGATACTAGAAGAACATTTAAACAACTTAACACTGTACAAGCAACATTGAAAAACTTAACAACTGAACACTGTGAAACTAACAACGAACAACTGAACACTGTGCAACTAACACTGAACAGTGAACAACTAGCTAGAGCTCCGAACATGATGGATCACAAATTGCTAATAAAGCCTTCCGCACCGGGTCAAACTATTTAGTGACACGAGTTGGTGAACTGTTGTGGAACTCATCTGGTTAGTAATGTCGCCACTGTGGTCGAAAATGAAGGATAAGATAAGTTACATATTAATGATTTTTTTTTTTTTTTTTCAAATGTCCTGCTACCACCAAAACTATTTACACGACCCCTAGGTTGAGAAGCCCTGTTCTATACCACACTTCCTTAAACTTTAGGGGCACTTCTATTTTCCATAGTAGGTCTCTTACACACCTGTAGAAAACCTCATCTCACTATATCTTCTCTGCTGCCCCCCTTTTGCTTCATTCACACTACCCAGAGAGGGGACTGAATTGTATCCCCTCGGAAAGGTATCCTTTCCGACAGTTTTGTAATAAACTGCTTTTGTGAAAAACTGGAATTGTACCCACCTGAATTATACCCCCCAAAACTGGAATTGTATCCCCTCGGAAAGGTATCCTTTCCGACAGTTTTGTAATAAACTGCTTTTGTGAAGAACTGGAATTGTACCCACCTGAATTATACCCCCCAAAACTGGAATTGTATCCCCTCGGAAAGGTATCCTTTCCGACAGTTTTGTAATAAACTGCTTTTGTGAAAAACTGGAATTGTACCCACCTGAATTATACCCCCAAAAACTGGAATTGTATCCCCTCGGAAAGGTATCCTTTCCGACAGTTTTGTAATAAACTCCTTTTGTGAAAAACTGGAATTGTATCCACAAATGGCTGACTTGAGGTTTAACAGAAGGAACGTTTAACGTAAAAGCTTTGTCACACTTCTGGTAGAGGGCAGCAGAATGGAATCTTCTTCACTTACTACTTGTATACTAGAGTGCAGCCAAATCAGTATGTTAATTCAATCAAATTATTTAAATAAGTTTAAGTAATTATTTGAAATTCGTAGACTCCTATAAAGCTGCCAAGATTACATAGAATATTAAAAAGTATAGCGTTTTAGATTATTTCTGTGCTGCAGAAGTATTTTCTTAAACATGAAGTATTCATTCCCTTTAAAGATTGCAGTGCATACTAGAACATTAATTTGTAACCTTATTTAACTTGTAAGATTTTTTTTCAGGTCAATATATTTTAGAGCATGTATCGATTTCTATAATTTTAAAGAAACAAATCTTTTATTTTATTTGCCACCAGACTTTAACCACTATGTTAAAAAATGAATATTGAAAATCTAGCTTTAATTTATTCAATTATAGTGAGAAATGAGACATTTTGATGAATTCTGGCAAGAATTTTATTAATGTGAATTGGCAGCACTGCTTATCTCACTTCCTATGCTCAGTGAGTTCTAGTGATGGGAAGAATCGAGTAACAGTAGTCGACTACACCTTTTGTGTATCGTAATCGGTTGAACTCGATTCTTCCAGAAATACTCAAGTAAAAGTAGTTGGGCCCTGTTCTTCTTTTAGTTGCTCCTTTTCTTTATCTTCAGATATAATACACAATATTGATTGGTATGTTTAACGTGTTATATTAATACAAAATCTTTTTTCCCATATAGTTCATTTTTCAGTCATACTCTTATCAGCGCAAGATTTAGAACAACATTCAATCCCCATCCGACATTTTATCAATAATACATCTCTGACCATATCGGGAATGGAACTCAGGACACCTAGCCTGGTTGCCACACACACTACTAACTGTGGTAGTGTTGAATTTATACTAGGTGACTCGTTAAAGATTCGAGCCCCAACCTGATTACTAACGGTGACAGTATAACGAGTGTAATAGTCCTTAGACCGATCGACCCCCTAGTGGGGGTAACAGATTTCTTCATTCGGAAGTAAATAAATGGTATGATAGTGTATTTATTGTGGCTGCGCATAAAATAAACTTTGAAAATTTAATATTGCCTCGGCAATTGCAGCACAACCCAGTCTATTGAACTATACGAACGAAGAATATATTATTAATTTTGATGTGAATGATAAGAGCTGACATAACTCTTCAGTGTTCAACGTCACAACTGTCTAAGTGTGACACGCTCTTCAAGACCGGGTATGGTGCCAGTTAAGACAAACACTCTGCAACTTAAAAACACCACCATACATAAATTATCTAGATTTGACATCTACAACGATTTTAAAATGTGGCTAGATCATCGTTGTAGATGTCAATTCTAGATAATTAGACATGGTCAAACTATTTAATTTATGCTAAGGATGAAAAATAGTAGGTTCAATAAGCCTAGTCTTACACAGATCAAAACAGCCAATGAGCAATTTGATTTCAATGTTTCTGTCTGAATTTTTTGAACTGTCGTCTGTTTTACAATGTATGAGAAAGATGGAAACCTTCGGGTATTTCTCTTTCTCTTAATACATGCTTGATAAAACATTGTGTTATACTTTACAATTTTATGCGAATTTTTAATATATGTCAGGCTATATTATATTTCGTGTGATGAATGGTTACTAAAATATCTAAATATCATTAATATGTACAATACCATTATAAATGTATGTACCAAATAATAAATACCAATAGGTCGTTTCGCTCTTAAATTGCAGTAGATGCACTTATGGACACTTACGTCTCTTTCTATCTCATTGGTTTTTCCGTTAACACTATCCTTTTTTATAACCAGCGGAGTTGCAATTGTGTAGCTCAAGAATGAACACAATTATTTATACGAAATAAGCACCCATTATTTATTATACAACATTCACTGATGCATCTACTGAAAGCAATATATACTAAAAAACTGATTCTTAAACCACCTTTTTTCACCCAAATTATGAAAATTAACATTGTCTCCAAGCTTCAAAAGTCTACATATAAATATCACGCCATAAGTATATTTCCACTAGTGTGGGAAAGACAGTAATTTTATGGTGGTTGTAATAATTGTGGTGAACATCGCCTGCGAAATCTTACCTGGTATTTGGAACCAATTAAATAACTTGCATACCTCTTAAAATGTTTATAGGAAAACATGAAAAAGTTGTCTTGTAATAAACTTTTTTATTTTGATTTTAAATGAGTCTACCTATATTATGTTTTTGATATTAAAATAATAGTTCAAGTTTATTTGCGAAACATATTAATTTATGTATGGTGGTGTTTTTAAGTTGCAGAGTGTTTGTCTTAACTGGCACCATACCCGGTCTTGAAGAGCGTGTCACACTTAGACAGTTGTGACGTTGAACACTGAAGAGTTATGTCAGCTCTTATCATTCACATCAAAATTAATAATATATTCTTCGTTCGTATAGTTCAATAGACTGGGTTGTGCTGCAATTGCCGAGGCAATATTAAATTTTCAAAGTTTATTTTATGCGCAGCCACAATAAATACACTATCATACCATTTATTTACTTCCGAATGAAGAAATCTGTTACCCCCACTAGGGGGTCGATCGGTCTAAGGACTATTACACTCGTTATACTGTCACCGTTAGTAATCAGGTTGGGGCTCGAATCTTTAACGAGTCACCTAGTATAAATTCAACACTACCACAGTTAGTAGTGTGTGTGGCAACCAGGCTAGGTGTCCTGAGTTCCATTCCCGATATGGTCAGAGATGTATTATTGATAAAATGTCGGATGGGGATTGAATGTTGTTCTAAATCTTGCGCTGATAAGAGTATGACTGAAAAATGAACTATATGGGAAAAAAGATTTTGTATTAATATAACACGTTAAACATACCAATCAATATTGTGTATTATATCTGAAGATAAAGAAAAGGAGCAACTAAAAGAAGAACAGGGCCCAACTACTTTTACTTGAGTATTTCTGGAAGAATCGAGTTCAACCGATTACGATACACAAAAGGTGTAGTCGACTACTGTTACTCGATTCTTCCCATCACTAGAACTCACTGAGCATAGGAAGTGAGATAAGCAGTGCTGCCAATTCACATTAATAAAATTCTTGCCAGAATTCATCAAAATGTCTCATTTCTCACTATAATTGAATAAATTAAAGCTAGATTTTCAATATTCATTTTTTAACATAGTGGTTAAAGTCTGGTGGCAAATAAAATAAAAGATTTGTTTCTTTAAAATTATAGAAATCGATACATGCTCTAAAATATATTGACCTGAAAAAAAATCTTACAAGTTAAATAAGGTTACAAATTAATGTTCTAGTATGCACTGCAATCTTTAAAGGGAATGAATACTTCATGTTTAAGAAAATACTTCTGCAGCACAGAAATAATCTAAAACGCTATACTTTTTAATATTCTATGTAATCTTGGCAGCTTTATAGGAGTCTACGAATTTCAAATAATTACTTAAACTTATTTAAATAATTTGATTGAATTAACATACTGATTTGGCTGCACTCTAGTATACAAGTAGTAAGTGAAGAAGATTCCATTCTGCTGCCCTCTACCAGAAGTGTGACAAAGCTTTTACGTTAAACGTTCCTTCTGTTAAACCTCAAGTCAGCCATTTGTGGATACAATTCCAGTTTTTCACAAAAGGAGTTTATTACAAAACTGTCGGAAAGGATACCTTTCCGAGGAGATACAATTCCCGTTTTGGGGGGTATAATTCAGGTGGGTACAATTCCAGTTTTTCACAAAAGCAGTTTATTACAAAACTGTCGGAAAGGATACATTCCGAGGGGATATAATTCCAGTTTTGCGGGGTATAATTCAGGTGGGTACAATTCCAGTTTTTCACAAAAGCAGTTTATTACAAAACTGTTGGAAAGGATACCTTTCTGAGGGGATACAATTCCAGTTTTTGTGGGTATAATTCAGGTGGATACAATTCCAATTTTTCACAAAAGCAGTTTATTACAAAACTGTTAGAAAGGATACCTTTCCGAGGGGATACAATTCAGCTCCCCCTACCCAGATACTTCATGCTCTTTGCTTCTTTCAAATCTACTCCATCTAATTCGATCCCTTTCTCGGCCTTTTTCTCTGCCTTCACGTCATCATCACTTCACTCCGAGCCATACTAAATTTCTCTCCACACTTTTTCATCTCCTCGTTCCTTTCCTGCAGCTGTGCCTGTCCTTCCTCTTCCCCCCACACCTTCAAGTCATCTGCAAACATCATTGCTTTCATTTTCTCCTCTCCCCCTGCGGGACAGGATTTAGAATAGTCCCGCATTAACCCCTGCTTGTCGTAAGAGGTGACTTAAAGGGGAGGCTTCTGTGCAGGATGTACCTCGTGCAAGACAAACCTATCCTACATCTTTCCTTTCACCTCCTTTTTTTTCTCTCCTTCATTCTTTTCCCTTCTCTTCCTATTCTTTCTTCTCCACTCTCTTTCTATTCTTTCTTCTCCACTCTCTTTCTATTCTTTCTTCTCCACTCTCTTTCTATTCTTTCTTCTCCACTCTCTTTCTTTCTTTACTTGTTTCTTCCCTTCCCCCTGCTATTCAGTCCTGCATGGAAGCTTTTGGCTTCCCCGTTGACGACCTTGGCTGCTAACCTGGCTCTCCTCGGAAACTTATTGGATACCTCTGCAATTGAGCTCCTTCATAAAAGTGCGCTGATTGCAATATCTTGGTAGAAGGGCCTTAGGGATGACAATAACCCGGTACCCTACCTTGAGAAAAGACCGGTTGCGCTCATGAGGGCCCGGACGTAAAATTGGCACTTTCCTGCATCCACTTGCTGTGACGACCTCTCTCCTGGCACTGCGCCATGCCAAGGTTGTTATGTCTAGCGTCGTGTGTGGTTTTCTGTCAGGAGGGTTAACAGGGCCTCATGTGGTAGAACCAACTTGGATCACCCTAGGTCTACGATCTGAGTACTGTGTAGGTTGTCCCCAAAAAAAGCATGGCCACTTCCATTGTCGCCGCTGACACCTTCGTAATACTGATAAGAGGTGGAAATGGGTAAGACCGTCCAGCCCTGTAATCATAGAAAACCAGGAAGTGGTGAGGCCCCAGCCCCGCTTCCTGGTAATGTCTTGAGTAGATGACAATGAAAGTCTAAAGCGAGTAAGCTCATTTATCCTCAAAATAGTGGTAAATGGTGCAGCACAATCTGACGTATCAATCAGAAAACTGCGTGATGGCACGATCATGATACAAACAATGACTGACATTCAGTCCTCAAAAGTAATGGCAATCTCGGAAATACCGTTGAGCAATACATCTCATATACCGGTGAAGGTGGAGCCTTACAGGTTCCTCAATGTTTGCAAGGGAGTGGTCACTTGCTATGACCTCGACTGCATGAGCATTGAGGATATCTGTGAGGAGCTTTCCCCTCAGCACATCACCGAAGTGTACAGCATTGTCACCAAAAAGAACGGACAAGAGAAAAAAACTGACTCGTATATCCTTACTTTTGCGACACCTAACCTTCCAAAGGAGGTCCGAGCAGGTTTCCACGTGCTCAGGGTCCGATCGTACGTCCCTAACCCCGGCACTGTTTTCAATGCCAGGAATTTGGGCATATGAAGCTGCGATGCCGTGGTAAGCCAACCTGTGCAGATTGCTGACAGGAGGCTCACAAAACACCATGTGAGTCTCCTAAGTACTGCGTCAACTGCAAGGGTCCGCATTCTGCCTGGTCTCGGTCCTGTCCTAAATGGAAGGTAGAGAAAAAATTCCTGGAGATACAATCTGAAAAGAAGATCTCATATACCCATGCACGCAAGGAATACGTATCTAGTCTGGCTCCGGTATTTCAAACCTCCTCTAGCCAGATTGTCAATCAAAACATCAACTGTCCCAACTGTCATTGCGCAGTTAATCTTGCAAAAACATCGTGACCTGTGTCATTGATCTCTACTCGAGACATCCATAGTGATAACATGCCAACTAAGGTGGCACCTAAATTGTTACAAGAGGTGAAACCTCAACAAAGGTTGTGTCTCCCCCACCTGTACCACCGAGGAGCCCTCCTCGAGGAACCCCCCCCCTCCCGGGCCCGCCTTGGGGCCCTAAACTACGTGCGGCCGTTACAGAGCCTCTCAATCCCGCCTCTGAGGCCGCAAAGGTGAGTCCCACTGGTGCCTTGAGGAAGGACCAGTGAGGGACCGTCGAGAAAATTATTGTAAGGAAAGCGTCGAAGGCCTTAACAAAGCCTTCGCGCAAAGATCCACCGACCCAGTCTCTCCAGGATAAATCAATGCCTCTCCTGAAACGGGAGGTCCAGGAGAGACTGGGAAAGGCAAGATGACCTAAAAAGGTCCTCAATCAATTTTTATTTTCAAGATATAGTGTTATGGATTGCGAGGATAATTAAACTTTATATTAATAATAATGTCACTACTACAATGGAATTGTAGGGGTTTCTATGCTCGTGTCAAGGAAATTAAACAACTAACTTCTTCCCTGCATCCCCCCATCTTGTGTTTGCAGGAGACCCACTTCCGCCCAACTGAAAACCCGATGCTTCGTGGGTACGATGTATATCGTACCGACAAGCCATTCTTTGATCGGGCTAGCAGAGGTTTGGCTATACTCGCACGAAGCAATATATATCATAAACATATTAATATTGTGTCTGATCTCCAAGTGATTGCTGTCCAAATCTCCCTTGCTATGGAAGTGACAGTATGCTGCATTTACCTCCCACCAGGTGAATGTGTGTCCAAGAGGACTCTAGAGGCCCTCTTTATACAACTTCCCGCCCCTATATCATCTTGGGGGATTTTAACGCGCATAACCTGGTGTGGGGGTCTAATTTTACAGACGCCCATGGGAAGATGGTAGAGGATATCTTGTCTCGAGAAACCTGGTGTTAATAAACACCAGGACTCACACACACTTCTCCACCTTTAATGGTGTATCCTCTGCCATCGACCTAACTTTATGTAGCCCCGGGATCGCTGCTCACTTCCGTTGGGAGGTTCACTCGGACCTATGTGGCAGAGATCATTTCCCCATTCTGCTAGCACCACTTAAAGATCCTTCCAGTACAGCACGGCTACCCCAGTGGTTTATCAAACATGCTGACTAGGATAAATTCCACGAGCTCGCCGTATTTGAAGAATCCCATTCTCTTGACGTTGATAGTAAGGCTGGGCATTTTACTTCGACTGTCATCGCGGCGGCGAGGGCTTCCATCCCTAAATCCGCGCCACCTTCCTGTTCCCTGGTGGAACGAGGAGTGTCGTTTGGCTATTTCTGACCGTCGAAGGGCCCTACGTCTCTTTCATCGACATGCTACTTCAGAGAATCTGGAGTTTTTCCGGATTCTATGTGCTCGAGCTCGCCATGTTATTAGAGAAAGTAGAAGAGAGTCTTGGAGACAGTTTATTTCTACCCTTACAATTTCCTCTCTCACAACTAAGGTTTGGGACAATATTTGTAAATTACGTAGTAGCAAAAACTCAATAAATAATATACCTGCCCCCCTCATGTATAATGGTTCGCTTGTCTTCTCCCCTGTGGAGGTTGTCAATGTATTGGGCTTGATGTTCGCCGCAATCTCTAGTACTGCAAGCTATTCTAACGAGTTTGTGGTGCATAAGCGAAACATCGAGCGCCATACTATTGTTTTTGGTCAAAGTCGGGAGGAGGATTATAACTCCCCCTTTGTTATAGATGAACTGACCTATGCTCTGTCCCAGGAGGGCAGCACAGCTTCCGGACCGGACGACAAATGTTATATGTTGCGACAGCTGCCCCCTGCCGAACAGGCTATTCTTTTGGATCTCTACAATAGTGTTTGGGAATCTCATCAGTTCCCATCACTATGGAGGCAAGCAACCGTTATACCGATTCATAAAAGTGGCAAGAATAAATTAGAGCCAACTAGCTATAGACCGAGAACCTTAACTAGTTGTGTATGCATAATATTGGAAAAAATTATAAATAAACGATTTATATGGTATATAGAATCCTGCAATCGGGGCGTTCCATGTCAAATCAACCAATGTAGAGGCACTTTTCAACCTTACTTTTTTTCTTTTTTTAAAATTTGGCTTACTGAAAGAAATACCTGAGATATGTGACTATGAAAAATTTCAGGTCAATATCTTTTTCATTTGTGAATTTACAGGGGTGCAAAATTTGTGATTTCAACCAATTTTGTCACCATCTTGTTAACTTAACTAGATTACGGCAGTTTTGTTTATGGATCAGCAAGACCTTCGGCGTTAAAGATGCTGGATAGTGTCCACCTTGCTGCCATACGATTGGCTACTGGTGTTTTTCGTACCAGTCCAGTCGTCAGCATCTGTGCCGATGCCAGTTAGCCCCCTCTTCCGTACGGGCGCTCCTATCTTCTGGCATCTTACGTGTCGAAACTACATTGCATGCCAGTGCATGTTGCCTACTATCCTGTGTTTCATCCCCCTAATCGTGTTTTGTATGAAACCAAATGGCGTAGTACAAGGCCAGTTGGGATCAGGATGCTATCAGTTTTCGACACGTGTGGGATAGTTCTCCCAAAGGCTATCCCCACATCCCCAAGTCGAGTTTCTCCCTGGAAGATACACCTACCCCAATGCCATTTTGATCTTGCCAAGTTCCCTAAAGTGACCACCCCATACTTTGTATATGAGAGGACCTTTAATGAGCTCCTCGCAACCTGCTTTCAGGGTTTTAAACACATTTACACAGATGGCTCGAAATGCGGGGCCTCCGTGGGATCAGCTTTTGTTGTGGAAGGATCCAATTTTAAATATGAATTACCTGGTGAAGCCAGTGTTTTTACGTTGGAATTATACGCCAATTTTAAACCTTTGTGTTTTTATATTGTAACTGTCACCGTTCTGTTCTCATTTACACGGATTCCATGAGTGCTCTGTTATCACTGTCCAATTTCTACTCCTGGAATCCCCTCATGCAGATGATACATTAGCAAATTTTTAAAATTGACTCATTAAGCACCCGGCTCGCCTTTTGCTGGATTCCTGGTCACGCTGGTCTTTCAGGAAATGAACTGGCAGACCAGGCAGCCAAGGAGGTGGCTCATCTCCCGCCTGAGGTTAGTTTGGGTGTAATGTTTTTAGACCTGAAGGGTTATGTTCGGCTTAGGGTCTTATGCACCTGGCATGAGCAGTGGGTTTTGACCCCTGCTCAGAACAAGCTGCGTTCTATAAGGGACGGTGTGTTGCGGTGGCCCTCTTCTATACGAAAGTCTAAAAGAGAAGAGGTCATCGTGACAAGGCTCCGCGTCGGACACACATCATTAACCTATGGATTTTTATTGAGAGGGGATCCAACTCCAGTGCGTGAGTTTTGTGATGCTCCCCTTAGTGTGTACCATATTTTGCTGGAGTGTCGTAAATATGCCCCTATCCGCCTGGCTCTTGATTTTAAAGGTGACCTACATTTTTTATTACGCGATAGAGCGGATGGAGTTATTTGTTTACTCCATTTTATACGCCAGGCGGATCTTTTCAATGCCATATGAGTCACTCTCATAAAAAGTGGCTCATTTGGATCTTATCTCATATTGAGACTATTTTTAACTTTTTTAGTATATTTTAATATGTTCGTTCTTTCTCTTTAACATATTTTATTTTAATATGTTTGTTTTGTCTTTTTAACATATTATTTTAGCATGTTTTGTCATTTTAACTTGTTATATTTTAATATGTTTGTTCTGTTCTTTTAATGTAGTGTATACACCTGTGGTTTTTTTTATTAGCGGGTGTATCACTCAAAACATTTTAATAGCCCATTTGAGCACTCCTATGGAGTGTTTCAAATGGTTATTTTCTCATATTGAGTTTTTTTAATATACATATTTTTATTATTGTATATTGTTCTTACTTTTGTATCCACCTGCTTATTTTAACGGGTGGACTATTTACCATTTCGCTCCCCCTTGGGGATTTTACTGTGTTTTTATATTTCAAGGCCCTAATGACCTCATTGTGTCTAAGGGCCTCTAAACAATAATAATAATAATATTTTCTCCTCACCCAGTCTCCCTGCCACTTTATTCTTGATCATTTCCATCACCAATACAAATAATAATGGTGAGAGGGCACTTCCTTGCTTGACTCCATTTTTTAATCGGAACCACTCTCCACTATATCTTCACACAACTCACATTATTATCATACGTATTTCTTAACTCTCCTAGCCACTCCTCTTTCTACTCCAGCCTTCTCAATTGTGTTCCTTATGTTCTGTCTATCCACACTATCATAAGATTTTTCTACACCATAAATGCCATTACAAGATCCTTTCCAAACTCATATCACTTTTCCATCAACTGTCTAATTCCAAATATTAAATCTCTCGTCAACCTCTTCTTTCTGAACCCACCCATGTTGCTCCTATCTCCCTCCATCTTACCTTCATGCTTTTCCTCAGTCTCCTTTCCAGAATTTTTTCATATATTTTCGCATATGTACACATCACTGTTATGCCTCTATAATTTTCACACCTATTACTATCCTCTTTCTTGATTATTGGTAATATAATACCTTTTGTTCAATCCGCTGGCGCGTTCTTCTACCTCCACACTGTCCTTACTACTCTATACCACAACTGTAGACCCATTTC
Organism: Timema genevievae; assembly: GCA_902155825.1. Taxonomy (NCBI): domain Eukaryota; kingdom Metazoa; phylum Arthropoda; class Insecta; order Phasmatodea; family Timematidae; genus Timema; species Timema genevievae. The sequence goes on from CABFWO010002351.1 coordinate 43,071, forward strand.
ACCTGCTGCTGTTATCATTTCCACCGTGAGTTTGTCCACTCCTGGTGCCTTTCCTTTCCTCATACTTTTCAAGGCCTCTTCTACCTTACAGGTTAGGTGTGCTACTTCTTCCTCTATCTCTCAGTCCATTTCCTTCTCTTCTTCTTCCTTCCATACCAATTCTCTCCCTTCTGAGTTTAACAATCTCTCATAATATGATTTCCACAGCTTCTATACCTTCTCATCCCTCTCCACTATCCTTCCTTTTTCATCCATCATTCGGACCACTTTGTTATTTTTCCTCCTCCTTTAGCTCACTTGACTATACAATATTTTCTTGTTCCCTTTCACATCAGTCATTAGCATTTATGTCCACTCTTCCATACATGTTTTTCTCCCTTCTCTCACTATCTTTGCATTTCTCTTTTTCTCCCTATATTTAATCCTCAGTCTCGCTTGTTCTTTTTGTGAACCATTCTCTAAATACTAGTTTTTCCGCATATCTCCTCTGCTGCTTCCACCATGTACTTTTTTACCCTTTGCACTCCTGTTCTCCTTCTATGTCATCCTTTGATAGTGCTCTTCTTACTCTTGGTTGAAAGCTAATTGTTTCCTCCACTTGGCTGAGATTCCATATCCTTTTCCTTTTTTCTTGCTTCACTATCTGGCACCCCTCTCCTCCAGCCCTTCATGTTGGCGACTATTGTCTATGATCTCTGTCCAAAGACACACTCTGCAAGACCTTAGTGTTCATTGTGCACGCCTTTGCTCCTCTATCTAATAGAAAGTAAGTAGTCAATAAAGAATTTTTGCTCCCCATTCCAGTTGTAGCGCGTTATCTTATGAGTATCTCTGTTCTTCTTAAACCAGCTGTTTCTGACCTTCAGTACATTTCTTGAGCACAATTTCAAGAGTCTCTTCCCTTCTTCTTATAATTATATATGTCTAAACCAAATATATTCTTAAAACAACCCTGATACCCTTAAACAAATAAATATACAAAATCAGCAACCTATTTAAAAAAAAACTATAATCCTTAGCCTAGTACACTGTTAGTACAAAAACTGGCTCCTTTAACTTTGATTGTAAACATTGATACTAATTCAATTGTAAAAATATGCTTAATGAGTAGTTAACATATGGTGACAGTTTTATTTCTTAAAATAACAGATTTTTCCTGTGTTTAACCTTTTAGCAATAAGTCTTATGCATCTTGGGGTGACAATTATTGTAACACTGTCTCGGTGGCGAATTCAGGGGAGGGGGGGGATTGCCCCAATCCCTAATCTCCCCCCCCCCCTCGACGCATCAAAAATTACAAAATATATTGAAACCCATATCTTAATATTGTAAAGAATAGCAAACTTGTCTAAACAGCTACCTCTCCCTTGCCTTGTATTCTACATGAGCTAACCAATAGCTTTTTCAACTAAGCTCTAATATGCAGCCAAGTAAACTAATTCTTGTAAACCAATTTTTGTCAACCCCTAAGTAAAACGTTTGACATGACTGCCAAGACTAATACCACGAAAGGAATCAGAAATATCGTGACCTTGTGTTCTTGACTTGAGTTTGTTGGACTCGTAATATATAAATACCTATGCATGAGAAGGGAGAAAGACGAGGGAGAAGGAGGGGAAAGTAGTAGAAGGCAGCTCAAGTTGCAGCTTTTGTTTAGCATTGTATGCTGTTAAAACTAGTGACTGGTTCCAAATCACAAAAGTGGTGTCGAGCCCCAAGGGCTTTCGTCTGTTTTTTTAGGTATTGAGCTTATTAGATTATCTTGCAACATAAAATAATTTAAAATAGCAAGTTGAAATTTTATTGCTGTCTATATATGAGGCTAATCTTAATTTAAAAAAATAATTAAACATGTGAATTAACACTTTGCTAGCCAATAACCGATAGATCTGTTGCCCATATCCAAATTTTGATGTTAGACTAACTATTGAAATGAATCCAGGTTTATTAAAAAATTATTTTATTTTAAATTAATTTTAAGTAATGATATTTTCTGTACCATACCCACTGTCAGGTCTTGCCTTATTACATCTACACCATGATGTTCCAGTAAAAGTAAACAAGGTTTTAACCCATTTTGGCAATAGTTGTAAACGCAGATTTGAATTTGTGGTTCAAATATAAAATTTTGTAATAGTTAAATTACTAATTATAGTATGACAACAAATTATTATTTTGTGATCAAATACATAATATTTCTATTAATATAAAAAAATAGGCCTATGTACGGTACATATTTATTAATTTTCAGTGACTTTTGTTTTGTGTTTTATATAAAAATTACAAACTTTGTAATAAAAATTGTGATTTTTCCTAAAAGTCCTTATTTTTTAATATAATAATTAAAATTATTTTTATAAACTAATAATGTTACTATTAAAAAATTATTAATAATTATAAATCATATTTTCTTATTGATTAAAGCTTTTAGATGTATACTTAAGAAACCTTATGACCCGCTTCGGTGGGCATGTGGTCTAACGCGCTACTCTCCTGTTAGAGTAGACTTCCGAGGACGAGGAGATCAGGGTTTGATCCCGGTCGGGTGCTCTAAGGTGGTTTTTCACTCTCTTCCCATGCATATGTGGGTGGACTTCCTATCCATTAAACCTTCCTTATTCCTAAACCATTAGTGTAATTAGTATATAGGTTTATACCCAAACAGGTAGTAAGACACTATATTTAAAAAAAAGTCTTATGAAAACGAATCCCCCCCGGTCATTAGGCCCTTGATCCACCCTTGCACTGGCTAAATAAATACTTGTATCTAGATATTACTTGCTGATACCTTTATTGTTTAATTTTAAGTAGTGTAATGTGTTCATTTTTTTAATGCACTCAATATTAGTAAACAATAGGTTTTATTAAATTATTAGTTTATAATAATCCTATAAGTTGAACTTATCATTTTAACCAAATTATATTATAGCATAATTACTAAGTTTATTTTCTATCTCTTTAAGGAAAACCTCTTTTTGCTCTATGAGTTAGTTTGTAATATATATTTGAGAAAAGGTACAGGAAAAGTGGATAGAAAATATAACCTTATATAAAAGGGGATGAACACAATATGGCTGCTACAATTAAAAGAAGACCATGGTTCAAACTTTACATTGCTGCCACTGGACAAAGGGTTAGTGGCTGCCACTTTAAGAAAATCGATCGTCATCTCCCAATTTCCCGACCTAGGTTTCATTCTCTCGGAACTTATCAGGGGGTAATGTGAAACGCACATAACAACTTCTAAGAGAGGAAACCAAAACAACACAAAAGGAAGAAAAAGGAAATTGGTTTACTAACTATTCAGGTTATACATCTTAGTACTATCTACACTAATATGTTAGGGATTAGAAAGGTTGAATTTAGAGGATTTGTACCCACATTTGTGTGGGAGTAGAGTGGAAAAAACATTAAGGAAAAACCACCCTCAGTACACCTGCCCAGGATCAAACCCCAATTTCCCTGTCATCGGCAGTGTAGTCTATTGCGAGAGTAGCGCCTTAGAACATGCGATCACTGAGGCAGGTTATTAGTGAACACACATCACAGAACAATCCAAAGAGAAAAAAACACTGTAAGGTCATGTCTTAAATTTGTCACACCCATAACAAAGTCCCATATGTATGGTTTAAGCAATTAATTTTGTAATTCCAAAAGTGACATAATAAAGAGAAAAATTTAGGTTCACCTTCAAATAAACTCTTAAATTATATAAAATACAATTTTACTATGAAAAGGGCTATTTGCTGGAAAATGTACAACTGTCACACCTGTGAAATTACTCATTATGGAACATCCAACCACCATCAAAAACAAGAAAACTCAAAAAAATAGGCAAGATCATGCAAGAAGTGGTATCAAAAAGAAAAAGTTGAAAGATTTGATTATTGGTGAGGTGTCATAGTTATAAATGCATAAATTTTAAATGTCCCACTGAAAAAACACATTTATTTGTAGGTGATGTAAGTAGCATTTAGTGTTATTTATTAAAGTCGAAGTGGCTCCGTGGATGTATTTTTTTCATAAATGGTTTCCCACTCGCCATGCAAATGCGAGTATATTTCCTATACAATTTTATTACTTGAGTATAATTAATATGAACAATAACCCAAACTAAGACACGGGGAAAAAAATAATTAAAACATATAATACAAATTAAATCCCTAAACTCACAAATAAAACTGAGACCATTCATTGATGATTCACTTTCTTAAATTTTAAAAGTGAAGAACATGTAGGTCCTTGGCAACGGTAATAAAAGTGGTATCATGTTTAGTTTGCTTTTAGTGGAATTTAAGAACAAAGATAAAAACTAACCACGGTCCACTCCTTGTCCCTCCTTGTTAGATTCACTGCCTAACTCTAACTCATTCTCAGACGTGCTTCATTGTCTAGTGCCTTAACCTGAAGAAGCTGTTTGTGAAAGTGAAAACTTGTCCTTAAAATGTGTGTTTTTATTTCATTCATTTATCTACACAATTTTTACTATAGGATCACTTAGGTAATCATTCTTAATTTAAGGTTGGATGGAAGGGGATGTGAGGAAAAACCAGTGTTTTTGCAGTTTTTATGGCAAAACATTTTTTTGGCCAAAATAAATAAAATATTGATCCAGTACAAACATAGAATTTAATTTTCTTCACATGATGACCTCAAAATTTCTTGACCATCTGTCAAGAGTGTCATGGAATTTAATGACAACTTTTTCTTTTTGTTTAAAAAGTTTCTCATCTAATGTCGCCATGCTAATATTCAGGAATTGTTGATTTCAACATGTGAAGAAAGTTAAACTCTTATGTTTGTACTGGAGCAATATTTTATCTATTTTAGCCAATAAATAAATAAATGTTTTACCATAAAAACTGCAAAAACACTGGCCTTTTCTTACATCCACTTCCATTCCACCTTAAACTATGATTTAGCCTAATGCTATATTAAACAGGCCACTAACTTTAGATGAATTCTCCTTCCTACTAACACACTCAATAATAATTTTTAACAATTTTGATGCCACAATAATAATATATACTATTACATAACCCAACTATTTTTATCTAGTTAATCCAAGCGGCGCCATCTATACAGTTTAATAACTAAAAAAAAATCTGGTGTTGATAGTCAATCTTGCAGTCCAACCAAGTGCATCACTCTACTCTCTTAACCTGAAAGGGTTGTCTTTGGCAATAAAAGCTTGTCCTTAAAAATGTGTTTTTAGTATTTTATCTAAACAACCTCAACTCCAATATAGCTATTTAAAAAACTCCACAAAATGATTTTAACCTATTAGCAATATTAATATTTGTATATTATTACTTACAGCTTCTATGGCTGCTACTCTCGGCAACTATTCTTGGCTTGATTATGCAGAGATTGTCAGCTCGACTCGGTGTTGTAACTGGTCTTCATCTTGCTGAAATGTGTTACCGTCAATATCCTAAATTTCCGAGATTATTACTATGGATTATGGTTGAGATTGCCATTATAGGCTCAGACATGCAAGAGGTTATTGGTACTGCTACAGCACTTTTACTTTTATCAAATAAAGCGTAAGTATAATTATAGTCATTACAATGCTATATATTTTAACAAATATTAAGTTGGTCTAATGCCATTCACATAATTTTATGTGACTGTCTTCTAAAGTACCCCATACATGAAAATGGATAGAAAATTATTCTTTCCAGTCTAGCATGATAATGTTTATGAAAGATAAAATACAATTTTTTTTATATATAATGGTATTAAAAGAACTAATTTGTTTGGTTTTTTGGCTCAAAACATGAAAAAATTGTTGACTTTCTATGTAGACACCTGCAATGTGTTACCAACAAGATCATTTTGATTTTTTCCCTTAACACAAAATCACACAGTCAATGTCTAACCTATGAATGTATTTTTTTCCCCTTAGCAACTAATATGCTTAATTTATATATGCAATACATAATAATGAATTTAAATCTGAGTAGTTTTGAAAATATCATCTCCCTTATACAATTTATTAATCATCATCATGAACAGTTTCCAGCCACTGGCTGGATGTGTTTGGAACATAAACCTCTCCAATGAAAGCTTTATCCTTACCATCTCTCCTCCAAGACCATGACCCAGTTCTCTCCCCTCTCTTCTACAATTTTCTGTACTCCAATTAGCCATCCTTCCTTTGTTCTTCCTTTTGGCCTCCCGACTTCAATATTCAACATCTTTTTTGGTATTTTCTCCTTCATTCTCTTCCCAATGCCTTATCACTTTAGTCGTGCCTTCTCTATTCTGTCCGGCACTGGCTCCTCCTAAACTACTGCCGCCACCCTCTATCTTTCTTACCTTATCCATCTTGTCACTCCTAGGGCCGTATGCAAGAACGTGACTAACCGGATGCTTAGTGGACACTAGCGTGGGTTAAAAGGTGGACCCATAGGTTGCTCGGGACTACACTATCAGTCCACTAAGCATTCACTTAGTCACGTTCCTGCATACCGCCCCTATAGTACTTCTCAGAAATTTCATTTCACAGGTTTGAATTCTGCTTCTATCCTGCTCCTTCATTACCCAAATTTCCGTTGCGGATGTCAATAATGGTACATAGTATGTCTTTTAGATCACTTCTTTACTCTTCTTTGGCAATTACTTAATATTATAATATAACGTGCATTTGTGGTGAGTCCCATATTATATTTCTTGACAAATTTGCAAAAAGTGCTGGATCACAATAGTAATGAAAATGGAAATTTATTACAATGATTTACTATGAAACTATCAAATTGGCCTCCAAAAAAAGATGAATGAAAATTACTTGCTCTAATAATGTACTGAATAGTTGAAACAACAGTTTAAGTGAGATGTGTGAAATTTTTCAAGCATAAGAAAATATATTAAAATACATTGTTGTAATTGCCAATTTCTATTTATAATTAATGAAGTTCCAAAATCACCATGATTAGGAAGAAAACAGTACAAAAGTGTGTTTTTTTGAGCCACAAAATCACACAAATTAGTTGTTTTAATATGCATATATGAATTGCAACTTAGTGGCAAGATTTCGGTTAATTCTTCCATAGCTTTGAAAAGCCATTACTCTGTTTTGTTAATTGGTGCAAATGCTATGGCTGGCCTCGTGCATTTAAACTCATTCCCAAAATAGTTTATTTAACATTTTTCTTGACATTTTACATTTACATACACTCAAGTCTTACTATTTAAATACTGATGGAGTGTGTGTGCTATTTGCTGGATTCATTAATAGATGTTATTGTAAAAAATTGTGAATTAGTCATTTGAATTGTAGTAAACTTATGTACTGGAATTTTATACTTTTTCTCAGCATAATTCTAATTTGAAGTTAACAAGTTTGCTTAAAGGAGCTCTATAGGATGTTTAAATACATTTCATATGTTTGTAAAATTATGTTTTATTCACACTTTACTGATACATTCTTAATATTTCTAAGTTTACATTAAATGCTTGTTGTATGTTTAATACTAACTCTGGAATTAATAACATTTCACCCGCTTCAGTAGCCACATGGTGCTTGTTACTGTTGTCAAACTGATCATCTTCATTTTACTTTCTTAGTCAGTTTTTCCAGGTTTTTTTGTCTAAAATATCTGTAACGGTGAGATGGAGACTGTGACACAAATACAGAAAATGTAATTTTTGATTTTACCTTCCAATATTTTTCATTACACTTGCTCTGTCTGTTGTTAAAGTTAAATTTGTATTGAAAGTAGAGCTTAAATTATTTTAATTAATTTTCCACTAGATTGCGAAGTTTAACGGAATAACATTTCCTGCTTATAAATACTAAGCCAAGATTAAACATTTATTTTTACTAATCATCGAGTAAGATGTTTAAATAGTGTATATTTATTTTTATACTTGTCCATTCATCAATGGTTAAAATGAATCTACAGCCCAAATCTCACAGTTTCTGATTTTTTCCTTAACTATTTAATTCCTTTTTTCATTGACATTATTATGGTCATGACTTCTAAGGGAGATATTATTACCTTTTGTCACCAGTCTTTTTTCACTATTTAATTCAGAAATGTTATTCTACTAAAATCATTGTTTAGATGTACTGTTAAAGATCCTTAGTTAAAATGGATTTCATGGTTCTCACAATCTAATGGTGCTGAATCCTTAGCAACTAATTTATTTTTGGGCATTATTTATACTGTGAAAAACCTTATGTGACTCATTTTTCAAAATACTTTCAAGCATTCAAAGGACACACATAAGGTTGCTGAATTTTTTGAGACATTAAGTTTTTTTTTTTTGCTCTTTTGTTATTGTTTTGACTTGTTCACCAGCAAACCCGCCTCGGTGGCGTAGTTGGCTAACGCGCCAGTCGTGTTGAGCCAGACCACCGAGGACGGGGAGATCGAGGTTCGAATCTCGATCGGGTGAACTGGGGGTGGTTTTTCCTAAATGGTTTTCCACTCTCCCTCCACGCAAATGCGGGTTCACCTCCTCTAAATTCAACCTTCCCAATTCCTAATTCATTAGTGTAATTAGTACTTAAGCGTATAACCCGAACGGGTAGTAAGACGCGGTGCTAAAATTAAATTGTTCACCAGCAAAAGTCTGTGACGCGGTGCACTGTATAGTATGCACTATCCCACATGCCAATCACAACTCAAGCTTATACAAGCAAATCTATTAAAGCTTATATAAGTAAATCTTTTAAACTACACAATTTCTTTTAGTAAAATATATTTTCAAAATTGACCAGATCTTCTTTATATTTTCCCGAAACTAGGCGCACAAAAAACTCCCGGGAAATTTATTTCATTCCTGAACCAGAAATCCTACTTGACATCAAGGGCGTAGAAAGCTCACTGGCATAGAAAGCTCATTTTTCTAGTTAGCAAATACTTTTTTGAGTAAGTAGGTATGTTGAGAGAATGTGTGGGGGGAAGGTAGTAAACCTACCTACATAAGCTTCATACTCCACTTCTAACAGTTGTTCTGTTATTTAAGCTGCTCTTTTCTTAGGATGATTCCTCAATTATGATCCTACAGCTGATAGCAAAAATGTTTGCCTCATTTTCTTGGACCCCATTTATTCGGCTCATTCCAAGAAACATCCTTTGTGTTTCAATACCATAGGAATTTAAGAGAATAGAAGTACAGTATTTGAAATGTTGACAGAGCTAATTTTACAATCTGAAGGTTTACAAGGTGTGGCTTGAAGGTGAATATTAAAATAGTCATTAACTAATATTGGGTTGATGACATACAATTATAACTGTAGTGAGTAAAAAACTTTAACATTAGGTTTTTATATGTATTTGTGGAAACCCCCCCTTTAACAAATCCAACAACAAGTCCAACAAATCCTAGGGGGTTCCAGATCCCCCCGGACCCCCACCTTTCTATGCTCTTGCTTGACATATGTATTTAGGTTAAAACTTACAAATTTTAAAAATTTGGTTCTTTGAGACAGTAAATTATAAAATTCAGATTGTTTTCATTTCCTTAAGAATTTTATAAAGGATTTGTTTACTTTAATTTGATCTATTTTCCAAGCTACTGACAGGGATAGCTCACATATTTAAGAAACTCAAGATGCCACAAAGATACATTTTCTGGCCTAAAGTAAAATTTTGGAATCCATGACTTTTTATTTTGCGCTATATCTAACTACTTGTTCTAGATATTTGAATTTTTAACTTAACTAAAGGTTTAGGGAATAAAAGGTTATAGTTGAGAGAAAATGTACTCACTTTTGTTTGGAGGAAGAGTAAGAAACATTTTATGTAAAAAAAATCCTAACTACACCCTTTTAGAACTTTAATTCTGACCTCTCCACCACCAGCAAAACAGACTTGATGGAATTAACGTTCAGTCTCCGTGCCCAGAACCAAAGCATATTTAAACTAGCTTATATTTGCTTAAAATACAGTGTATTCATAGCAATACCCATTTGGTGACCACATGGTCTAAGGCATCACTCTCACAAAAGACTAGACTACCGATGAAGGGGAGTTTGGGGTTCAATCTTGGTCGTGTGTGTGTTGAGGGTGTTTTTTCCTAAATGGTTTTCTACTCCACAAAAATGTGGGTACAGCTCCTAAAAATTCAACCTTTCTCATTCCAAATCCATTAGCTTATTTAGTTCATTGGTGTATAACCCAAACAGTTTGAAAGACGCGGTGAATAATTATTTCATTAGTGTAATTTACTATTGGGAGTGCTTTTGCATTAAACTAATATGGTTCTTGTCACCGCGCCCTTTCCTATTATTAGTCCAGGGAATAGAGGCTGAAAAAGGGGCCTTACCTTACAAAAGATCAAGTAGTTCTAATTTTTTGATATGTTATATAGGTTGGTCCCGTGGTTCAAAATCCAAGTTTTTGACCTCCCCGCCCTTGTGCGTTTGCTGTGGCGCGCCAAAAACACGACGAAATTCCGGTCGTTTTTCAGTTTATTAATCATATCGTTTTACCAATGCATCTTGGAGAGAAAAGGTGTAGTTAAAAGTTGTAGAGTATAAAATTTTCTACAACTTTTGTATTTAAAGTATTTTTGTAAAACTATTATGTAAAGAGTTAGGCAGCATCAAAGATACAAATATTTCATAAAAATTGTTAAACATTGTTAAAAACGCTCCGCTCCTGTATTCCAGGAATTCGATTCAAGAGGCTGCATGCGCGTGCTTGTGTAAACAAACGAACGTAGGGGGAAGGAGAATGGAAGAGTGGCACCAGCAGGTGTTTGTTCTCTTCCCTAAGTAATGGGCCTACAGCACAGCTATGGATAAAGTATTTGAAAATGGTGACACTGGTGAAAAAGTTCATCGAAGCAGAAAGGATGGGTAATTGGTCACTCCACATTCAGACTGTGAAGCAAATGATTCCATTCTTTCACGCAGCTGGGCATTTATTTTACGCTAAATGCGCTAACCTTTATCTCCAAGATATGTGCAACTTGCAGGAAAGGATGGACCCTGAAGATTATATCCGATTCACAACAAAAGGCTACTTTACCATTAGGAGATCAGAAAAGTTTTTGTCGGGCATATGGTCGGACGAACCCGCATAGAAAGAGACGACAGAGATGTGGGCAAGATGAAAAATTGGCTGTCGACACATTCTCCTTTTCCAGTGATTGATGTGGTTATATCAATAATGTGCAACTTGCAGGAAAGGATGGACCCTGAAGAGTATATCCGATTCACAACAAAAGGCTACTTTACCATTAGGAGATCAGAAAATTTTTGGTCAGGCATATGGTCGGACATGACCATTGAGCAAACCATGATGAAGAATATGAAAAGTATTGGTGGACTCATTCATGGACGAGGAATGTCTGAAAGCGTACTTATGAGATGGACATTGGGTATGGTAGGCCTTCAGAACATTGTGAAGAAGTAGGAAAATATACAGACACAAGTTCAGTTACATCCGAACAAAACATTGATATGAGGCGAACCCGCATGGAAAGAGACGACAGAGATGTGGGCAAGATGAAAAATTAGCTGTCGACACATTCTCCTTTTCCAGTGATTGATGTGGTTATATCAATTAGTTTTGGTGTCGTTGGCAGCGAGAAAGTGAATTGCCACTTATCACAAGAGTTTGGGATAGCAGCAGTTTCCAGTATCGTTGTGGTAATTTTGGATCTTTGAAATTTAAAAGGAGCAACAAGGTGGTGACATTAGCAACCGAGATAAACTTTTTGAAAGTAGGGGATAGTAAAGTGACAATTGACCCTCTGACACTTTTTCAGAGAATTTGCATTGCCAAGCAGACACCGAAAGATTTGGAAGAGTTTTTCAAATATGAACTGGCTCCTTACCCAATTTCCCTTTTTTCAAAAGACGGGATGCGTAAGGGTACAAAATCATCTCTATATTCAGCATTTTCATAATTACCAAACACAACCAAACTTCCACCCAAACGAACTGCAGTGGTAGATGGTGGGTTCCTTCTCCACAAGGTTTTATGGAATAGAACTGACAGTTTCTATGAAATTTGTAAAAGGTACGTTAATTTCGTTCGTGATCATTATGGAGCAAGCGTTGTGGTCATTTTTGATGGTTATCCTCTTGTTCCTAAGTTGAGAGGTACTAAGAGTTCTGAAAGGTACAGAAGGTGTCATGTGAATGCTTCAAGTGATGTCATTTTTGAAGGGTCAAAAATCGCTCAAGTGCCACAGGAAAAATTACTAGAGAACGAAAATAACAAACTTCGCTTTATTTCACTCCTAAAGGAAACGCTCATTCAAGACAATGTAACTGTAAAGCAGGCAGTGGATGACGCTGATGTGCTTATTGTAACATCTGCTATATCCCTCGCTACAGAGTATGATGCTGTGAAGATCATCGTGGAGGACATTGATTTGCTAGTTTTCTTGACAACTTTGGTTCAAGATCTACCCATTTACTTCCGAAAACCTGGAAGAGGTGGTGTCCTGACAATTTATTTTCCACATCATCCTACAACTACTCAGCACCTGAAAATCTACTTCTTCTTTACGCTTTGAATGGGTGCAACACCACGTCATCCCTGTTTGAATTTGGAAAAACCAAATTCTGCACTTTGTTTCAGAACAAACCAGCAATGCATAAACTTGCAAGGATCCTTAGAGATCCTAACGCCAGTGTTTCAACCATTTCTGAAGCAGGAGAGCGTATACTTCTTGCTCTGTATGGTGGTGACAAGGCAACAACATTAGATGCTTTGCGCTATCAGCTATTCTCCAAATCTGCTACTGGTAGCAAGCTAAATCTTTCAAAGCTGCCACCGACACTGGATGCAGCTATGTACCATGTCTTCCGCACCTATAACCAAGTTCAGACATGGATGGGCCAACTGAAAAACCCTCTGGATTGAGGATGGAGGGAGGACAATAAAGGACTTGTTCCTATTAAAACCACCACAGATCCTCCTCAGTCAATCCTGACCTACATTTCCTGCCAGTGCAGGAAAGGATGCACTAAGGCCTGCAGTTGTAGAAAGGCAAGTCTCAAGTGCTCTATAATTTGTAAAAACTGTTGTGGACAAACCTGTGACAATAAAGTGGACATCATAATTAATGACAATGAAGAAGACGATCCAAGTGAACTGCTGATTGAAGAAGTCGAGGAGGAACTAGCTGAGCCTTCGAAGCCACACAAAACTAAACGTAGAAAATTATAAATTTTCTAAATTGTAAGTATTATTGTTACTTACGTTATTGTATATATATATATAAAATAATAATAAAATTTCTTATTATTATTTTACTATACTATTATCATTATGCATTTTATTTTTTATTAAAGTTGCTTGGCTTTGCATAAAGAAACTCTTTTAACTAACACCCCTAGCTAAACTCAAATAAGCGTAAATATTCACCTTATAACCCTTCAAAGCAGCGAAGCTCCTTTGTTTAGTCTAAGACAATATTTTTTTGTTTTAATCTTATGGCAAATTTAATGTCTTACAACTTTTATTCAAGACAAATTTCTCTATGACGTACCGTTCTGGAAATATAATTTAAAAAAATTCGACTATACTTTTAAAAAAGTAGCAATTTTATGAAAAATTTGTAACTTTGATGCTGCGTAACTCTTTACATAATAGTTTTACAAAATAACTTTTCATATAAAAGTTGTAGAAAATTTAATATTCTACCACTTTTAATTACAACTTTTCCTCTAAGATGCATTGGTAAAACGATATGACCAATAAACTGAAAAATGACCGGAATTTCGTCGGTTTTTGGCGCAACACAGCGAACGTACAAGGGCGGGGAGGTCAAAAACTTGGATTCTAAACCACGGGACCGACCTATATAACATATCAAAAAATCAGAACTACTTGACCTTTTGTAAGGTAATATGTCTTTATTCCCTTGACTACTTGTATTAAGTTTATTTTTCATAGTGGGTGGAGGATTGGAAATTAAATATTCCTGTTCGGCTAAAATAGAACTTTCAATTTGAGAAGCTAAACAATGTAATTCTGCCATTGAAGATGGCTGGGAGACGAATACAAAATGTTGTCTCGTTAAAGTTCAAGTATGGTTACAATAATTTCACTTTCCTCTAAATTGAGTTCAAGAACCTTGGCTGCTTCTCAGATAGACATAATAAAGCTACGAAAAGATTCCTGTGGTTTCTGAAATCTATTCATAAATTGAGTTTTTAAACTGGTTTTAGCCCTTGGCGGGATTAAGGTACTTAGTATTCTATGTCTACAGTTCTTCCAAGAAAGATTCTCATCCAAGCACTCGACTAAAAGTTGCGTTAATACCCACTTGTTTTTACTAAGACATAAAGTAAGAAATTCAAGTTCATTATCTATGTTCAAGTCACAACATTTATTAATTTCTAAGAGAAATTTAAATATAATTTTATAATTTTGACCGTCGCACGGTGGGACTTTTTCTAGGAAACGAGATAATACTTCAGTTTTAGTACTTTCAGTAATACTGTTGTGTGTTATTTGAGAAGCGTTTATATTAGTGGCTTGGTCAGTGATAGGTAAAGTTTCCAAATCTTTATTTACTTCATTCAAACGTTTACTAATTTTATTAATCTGTTGAATTACGGGGGGGATGTTAGTATTAGGTGACACAACTGGTTGATAATTTAGGAAACGTAATGTTACCAGCAGCTCACTTACCGAGGCGTCATCGGCGAATACCCATCCCCTCTCTCTAATTGCTGCAATCAGCTCAGCTTGTGATAGCTGTTGAATCAAGTTAAGTTTCCTCATTTGGCGGTTGTGTCTCCTCTAGCTCAATGTTTACGAGTTCAACTCTGACGGGATCTCTGCCCTCCATGTGGAGTTCAGGTTATCATCATGAAAAAACAAAAACAAAAATTATTAATAAGACATTGAAAGTGGCGCAGTTTGTAGGATCTTTCCAGTTTCATCCAGGGTATTTATATTAGGGGTTGTTTACCTTTTATACTTGTAAGTGATAGGAACATATTTTATAACAGAGAAAGAATTAAATAGGTAACAAAAATAGATTTACTATACAATAACATAAAAGTAAATAAAAGAAAATAGAAAGTTGGACCCAAGAATAGTAACAGTGGTTGAAGTCCGTTAAATAGGTAAAGGAAAATTAGTAACCCTTAGATGAACAATATTACGTTATAACCTGGCAAATAAGATAGGATTTAACAACTCCAAAGTTATAGGAACTTCACGTGGCTCGGGAGAATACGTGTCCAAGACTACACGGCAACAGTCAAAAGGACGTTACGTATACAGAGAGTATTGGATTCCAACACAGTCGGGCTAGCGCCTGACTTCCACCAGAAGGGTCTAAACAAAAAACATGGTGAATTAGATACACAGCCGCAAACAAAAATTTTGATCCACTCTAAACAAGTGACAGTACCAGCTTTCCTGTCGTAAATTCTTCTTTTGAAGACAACTTGTGCTAGGTTATTGTTCGCAAAACTTGTCACGCTGGTTCTGTTCTGTCTTCTTTGCCTGTTTTATCTTGTGTAGCGTTTGCATCTTATATGACTTGCTTCTTTTTGACTTTAGCAACTTTTTTACTTTATTGTTGTTCTTTGAAACCCCATTTCTCCCAATTTCCTTTTCTTTAAAAAGAGAAATGATAACTTTTTTAGCTCGTTAATTTATGGCTTTTTTCCTTGTATCTGTATTCTTTTTCTTATTTATGTTTGGTGTACTTAAAAGCTCTGAAAAGCTTTTGTTCTCGTCCTCACTAATAGTTTCATCAGTAGATGCTTTAGCAATAGAAATCCTATCATCATTAGAGGAGACTTCATTGGAAGGTAAGCCACAGTCTGGCAAATAAGGTGTGTTAATGACGTTTTATTGTGTAGGTAGAAGTTCAAGGTTAATTATTTAGTCATTTACTTGATTTAGTGTGTTTGTAGACCCTCCCCCCGGTGAGAAATGATAGGCAAAGAGGTAACAAGAGTAGATTTTTATTCAATCACAATATAAATAATACAAGTACAAGAACTCAGTGGACAGATAATATAAGGTTATATCCAAGTGACGAGATAACCTTTTAATACCTAGCCTGTGTTAATAAGAAGGGAATTGTCAGAACATGGCAACAATATATAAAATAAAGAAATATAAATATCCCAAGCTCGCTTAGTGACACGCCATTATGTGGTCTATAAGTCTTGTGACACAGGGAATAAAAGTATATGCAAAATTTAACAATATATACATTTAAATAAATAACTTATCGCCAACCCGTGGCCTTTAAACTATGTAAACATAAACATAAATTCAATATTTAGGTAAAGAACAACCATCTTAGATCATTAGTGAAAGTATATAATTATTAAATCGGTTAATTCTAAATCCATAGCAATATAATATATATATATATAATAATAATAAAACAGGATTTACCAAAAACTTGAGCCAAATTTAGAATGTCATGCCATCACGTGGCGACCTTGAAAGCTCTACCATGAAATATTAGTTATGTCACTTAACATCTAACGGCTGCAATGTCAATTAGCAGAAAATAAGTTTCAACTACCTGAGAGTTTAAAATAATTCAAACGCAAAGTGTCCTGCCATCTGGTGGCGACTAGTTCAGTTTAAATTGAATATGTTTACTCGGTAACCAACGTCACCTTTCCATGTTCAAGATGGCCATAGCCCACATGACTGCGTTAAGAAATTAATCATCAAACGGTTGAAACAGGAATTGCTTTAATGCTCGGGTCAAAATAAAATACCAAAGGTGATTCATGGCTTTACCATAGCCAACAAACAGAAAATTTACTTCATCCTAGAAAATGAAAGTTTTAATAATCCCAAAAAAATAACTTTGAAGATGTCGAATTAATTACGCCGAAGAAGAATTTAGAAAAATAAATATATTTGAACCCTATCTGAAAGGAGTCGCTGACCTCGTCAAAAGACGGTGGTACAATGAGTAATCATATTTGCTAAACACAGGCTTATATTGTACAAACACCCGATCACATGTTCAAAGAGAGAAAGAGAGGGAAGGAGGAAGAGGGAGTGAAAGACAGGAGTTCGGGAAGGACGTGGGAAATTCTACCGCTACATAGAAGTAGAAAGAGAGGAAGGGGGTGCATGGAAAAGAAACAATAAACAAGGGAGGAAGTTCGCGAAGCGACCGTCATATGTTTCCATGCGTGGTCTTCTTTCGCTAGTAGGGAGTTGGCCAAAACCTCGTTTCAGTCAGTTTTATAGTGTTAATGCAGTAGTAGGTGGCGGCCAGGTTTGAGGAAATAACAATACAAATTGGTCGGAGGATAAGTGTTACACCACTCAATTGTTTTGATACTTGTAACTTGTTACATCATCACCCCTTAAAAAGGGATAAGGAAAAGAGTCCTCAGCTTCATGGGAACGACAAGGGGGCGCCTCCCCTGCCGTCAGCAGCTGTTCTCGAAGAGTAGATGACACCAATTTTGTTCTAAGTCCTCCGATGGTGACCCTTGGGGGCAGGCCGTAGACATGTTTAGTGGTTATACTAGTAGCAGCTTGCCGACCCTCGTAGAGATTCCCATGTAACACGCCAGCCTTAGCGCTCGCCACTCCTGACATCTGTTTTCCATCCAGCCTGCTGATGTGAGTCTCCATTGCTTTGGGTAACGGTGTCCATCTGACCAGTTGACTTCTGACTTCACTCCTCGAACTGTGGGTAGAGATCAGCACACAATCTCCAGACATGGAGATAAGAGGGAGGTCAAGGGAATCAACAGGAGGAGGAAAGTTTCTCTGAGAACAAATTCGGCTAACAAAAATCCTATCCTACAATACCAGAGTTCATAAACAGCCTACTTGACACCGTAACTGTTGAGTCCAACCAGGGTCACCCAACCTGGAGGGGCATCGGCGCACTTTGTCACTTGATCCTTGGAGATAGCCGTCTCGCGAATGTCGCCTGGGGCGAAGTCTTTCCATTGTGCATGGTGTCTTTTGATTGAACTGACGCAGACACGTGCACGTCACATTTCGGCAGAACGCAAGTTCCTGGCCTCATAGTTCGAACTTTACCATAAACCACATTATTGGAAATGGGGGCTCCTTTTCCAAATATTACCTTATTAGTTCACACATAAATTTAGCACACATTACTCAAAAACATAAATACCCTAAATTTACAATACACACTGGCTAAAAATTAGGACACTTTTATCACTGGCTTCAGGTGGCTCACATGCACCCGACGGACTAAAGAGGGATCTGCTACCTAATTCAACATCACCGAAACAGGTGTAATGAATCTGTCAATTTACCATGGGCTGCTCCACTTATACGCCAGCTTTGCCGACAACTTGTCCGTAGCCGCGCTCTGTGGGAAACTCCTACATACTAATCTATCCCCAACCCTAAATGAAACGGGGATTCACCCCCGGTTATAAGTGGAAGCAACTTTCCCCTGTGACTTCTGCAGGTTCTCAAACGCTAACTCACACTTCTCCGTATACGAACGATCATCGGCTTCTGTCAACAGTGAGTCGACGTTCCAGATGGTTAGAAACGGATGGTTCAAATCTCTGTTGAGGAAGATTGAAGCTGAGGTTGCCTTAATTGACTCGTGAAATAAATAATTGTAGTGAAAAACAGTCAGCGCAACGTTCAAGTTGCGGTTGAAACGTTCCACCTGATTTGGAGAAAGATTATAGGGTCTGGTGGTCACGTGCCTGATTACCCACGAAAAACACATGTCCTGGAATGGCTTAAAACTAAGGCATGGCCCGTTATCAATTACAATAATCCTGGGGGTCCCTAGCGATGCCCAACCCCTCCTAGACAAGGCATTCACCGGTGTCATGGCCTTCATGTTCCTGAGAAGGATCAACACTACGAATTTTGAGAACGCATCCATAGCGATAAGGATAGAGGTATTCCCAAAGGAAAAGCGAGTGAGATTCCCAACAAAATAAACAAATATCTTTTTCCGGGGTCGCGTAGCAACGTCAGCAGAATGAAAACTTATCTTAGAGTTTTAAGTTGACACGGCTTGCACCTGCGCATCCAATCCCTGACGTCCCTAGATAAGTGCGACCAGAAGAATTCCTTGGAGATCTTTAGCTCCGTTTTGAGGACACCACAATGGTCGCTGAACACAGTCATGAAAATACTTGAAAAGCAAAAGTCTAAGCTTCTCTGGGATATCATATCTAGTTGTACTTATAACTTTGGCTACCAAGAGGTCTTTGTGGATATTATAGCTCCCTACCTTTTCTACTGCTCTAATCCTCTCGATAACCTACGTACAACAATTATCTTCTGATGGAGATGAACGATTCGGGGATAGGAAGAATGACACACAGAGGATTGACTTCGCTATCGTCCCCAATAGGATCACGATCCTCCGACATACGTGATAACGCATTCGCTACCACATTCACTTTCCCTGCGATATAATGAGTAGGGAAGTTGTACCTGGAAAGTTTCCATATCCAGCGCCCAACCTTCCCTAGTTGTTTATGGTGGTTCCACATCCAGGTCAGCGCCATATTATCTGTTAACAAGTCAAACAGCCCAAGATCAAAATAGTCAGAGATTTTCTCTACATTAAATAAGCAGGTAATACATTCCTTCTCATAGGTGTTATACTTATTCTCCGCCGTGTTCAAGGTTCTACTGGCAAAACGCTACCGGCCTGATACCCTCGGAGGTTTGCTGAGAGAGAACAGCCCCAAACGCTACTGAAGAAGCGTCTATGTGAAGTTGAAATGGAAGAGAAAATTCAGGCATGCGCCAGACTACAGGAGATACAAGAAGGCGCTTAAGAGCGACGAAGGTACCATTTTGCTCCTGTACCCATACAAATATTACCCCTTTTTTCTTAAAGGAGTTAAGGCGGTTGGCAACTTCAGAGAACCTTGGGATGAAACGGGTGTAATACGCGCACATACCCAAAAATCGTAACACACGCATGGTGTTTTCGGGCACCGGAAAATTCAGAATGGGTTTGACACGTTCTGGATCAACAAGATTATTTTCTTCAGAGATAGTATATTCAAGATACGGGACAGCTTTTTTGGCCCAGGCAACCTTCTCAGGATTCAATGTTAGCCCTGCCGAACGAAGACGACTTAAAACAGTTCCCATACGGTGCGGATGATCTTCCAGTGTGTTGCTATAGATGCAAATATCATCAAAGTAATGGAATAAGAATCTGTGCTTCAAGTCGGCCAGGATATGATATAATACCCTACTCAGCACTTATCCTCCACAACTAATGCCCAGGGGAACTGTTAAACTCATAAACCTGCCAAGGAGTGATAAAGGAGGTGTATTTCTTAGAGGGTTCCAAGAGCGCACACTGCAAGAAACTGGTGTTTAGGTCGATCAAACTATAATATTTAGCTCCTCCTAGATGTTGAAAGTCAGTTTCAATACTAGGCATCGGGTAAGGACAAACACTATTTTCTTATTGAGCTTCCTATAATCAACAATCAGACGGTGCTCTTGACCTTTCCTGGGAATGATTAACGCAAGACTCGCGAGGGGGGGGTTTAGATTGACGAATAACCCCTTTCTTTTCAAGATCAAAGATTAAATTTTTAAAAATCTCCATTATAGGGGGTGCGCAGGAGTAAGGACCTGAGTTTAAAGGGATGTTGTCCTGAGCAATAATGCCATACGGCAAGATATCACCTTTTCCCCACCTTTTCGTGATAACATCCGGGAAACGACTAACAACGCGATTAATGGCCTTACTATCGCTATCTACAGCAAAGAAACCCGGGAGGTCATCGCAGGCCGCAAAGGGAACGCATTCACCAGGTGCGAATTCAAAGGACACTTCCTGGCTGCCTATATTAAACTTACCCTTAGTATCGAGCAAGAAATCATTTACCAAAATCATGTCGAACGGAAGGTTTGGTGGAACGTATAATGGACGTTTCCAAGAGACTTCGCCATATAAAAGATAACCTTAATGTCTACTATTGTGACGGTGTCACAAACATGGACGATTACAAACAATCCTACACGGAGTAATATGGGCCTGTACTCACCAACTGCCTGTTGAACGGTCCCACTCGACGACTAGTCTCACACACACACGTTCCCGAGAAAATCCCGACAACCACTAAAAGTGGGGCAAGTGTCTTCAGTTTAACTCGGATTATGGCCCCGCCCACAAAGAAGATAGTCACTGGCTTGATTCGAGCAGTTCCGGTTCCCTTAAAATAAAGGTTATTAGCGCTATCTATAATTTCCCAGAGCTTCCCCTTTTTCCCACCTAGGGCGTTGCTCGCCTCCTTTCGTTTGTTTTCCCTTCCCCTTGGATTCCCCCTCTCTGAGGCAATATCGACGCCTGGAATTGTATAAAATAGGCTGTCTGGTTCAACTCCTCACTAACTATTCCTCTGGCTTTGCCAAGGTGAGGGCGTCGACTTACGTCTCTTCGGAGACCCTTTGGTTACTATTCAAAATTCCGTTTGGACTATATTATGGGGGGGAACCTTTTTCTAAATTACCTTTTGGACTTTACTTTCAGGAATTTAATTTAAGTTATTGATGATGGGTTTCTAAGTGGTATATCCACGGGTTGCTTTAAATTAACTTTAGGTTTTGTCAGCGCGCTCTAGGCGCAAGCTCTCTTACCTTAACTTGGGGTACATTCAACAAAGTTGTAAATAAATTTTATTGTAGGCAACGATAAATCTGATTGCTTTTGGTGCTTTAATATTTAATATTAAACATAGGTGTACTCCATTTCCTTTGTTAGCGCATGTTAAGTTGAAACTGCTATTGGGCACCTTTATTGTGTTTTGAATATTAGGTTTTTGGTATCGTTGTATCTTTGATCTTTATGTTGGGAGCGTGGCTCCATAATTAAAATTAAATGTTCATGGTCTTTTATGTATATATTAAATGTGTAGGGTTTTCGTCTCTCAGACGCTGTTTACAGTAATATAACTTATAAAATATAGTTAGGATGAATTGTTATATGATATAGGTTGTTTAAACTTAGCTTTAGCCGGCACTATTGAGAAATAAATAGAATGTTTGTAGGCTGTGGATCTTGCCCACTATCTTTTTCAAGTAATGCATAGAAGCGAGGAATTTGCTTGCTCAAAGTAAATTGTTTGGTTACTTGGGAAGTATAGAGTGTATAGGTTATCCAACCTTAGCTTTGGTCAAAAGGAGAATGTTCGCAAGCGAATATTGTACTAGTTTATAACATTAGTCTTGTTTTATATAAAGTTGGATGTACAGTCTGTTCGAACCCAGTTTTGAGATAATATACAAACTAATACTCTGATTGAGTTATAATTAACTGTCTTTGAAAGTTACTGACATGTCTCAAACTCTTATTGTATAGCTAGCTAGGACATAGCTCTATATTCGATGTTGAGTGATGAATTCTTAGCTTGTATAAAAATTGTTTGTTAGAGTCAATGCGAGACATTTGTATATCCAAGGAACCATACAATTGAACCTTGGAACTTGGTATCCGCGGGTCGGATCTCATTTCATGAACAAAAACTTTAACTTTAACTTTAATTTTGCGACCTTTGGGTCATGTTTTGCTGAGTATCTCCTTTTTGAATTATGTTTGGCAACTTTGATTACTACATTGTATAGCTCTATGTATTTTATATTATTGTTACAATTATTAAATTTATCCATGTTATCTCTTGTATCACTTCTACCCTCCAGCACACTTCCTGAGTTAAATAGAGAAAGGGGTAAATATGGTACACTATAAAAGATTATCCATTAACAACAGCGTATGACTTAGGATTAATATATTCATAAATGATTTTAACTTTACGCCTTAAATTGCTAGCAAACTCATTACAAGCAAACGAATGGCTAGCCCCAGTGTCAAATAGACTCAAACATATATCTGAGCCTAAAATATCGAAACAATGGGACTCGGCACACGTGGCAAAAGGGG
This sequence comes from Timema genevievae, assembly GCA_902155825.1. Taxonomy (NCBI): domain Eukaryota; kingdom Metazoa; phylum Arthropoda; class Insecta; order Phasmatodea; family Timematidae; genus Timema; species Timema genevievae. Next base: position 65,913 of record CABFWO010002351.1, read on the forward strand.
GACTAGACGTGACCGGAACACGACCTCGGGAATATCTTAGAAGTATCCCTCTCTACATTGCCTCTGAATATGCCCTAATCTGTGACAACGGGAACATCTATCTCTTGAGAGATCACGGAGCACAGAGTTACTATGACATAAGCCCACGGGGTTATTTCCACTAGCATTTTTATTCCTACTATTAATGGATGGTACGATAAGGCCGTATTTGCTGGCCCGGGATTCAAACCCACACGCGCGAAATTTTATATCGCAGGCGCATGTGCATGCAAGTGCTCTCTTTCCTAGGATAGAGTCTCCTCTATCAGCGAAGCCAGGGAATAAAGTTCTAGGATAGTAGTCGGCTGGTTAGCAAAAACGAAACGGCGGCAGGCCAGAGGAGATACATCCTTGAGAATGATATCAACTAAATGGTGCTCATTGAGTTCGGCGTTGAGCACACGAGTCGCCTCGGTGATGGATAAAACAAAGTTCTTTAGTGATTCCTGGGAGGATTGGAATCGGTGCTCCACTTCTCTGCAAAACTTTTCCCTAACGCTGTTGGGTAGTAACGCATTCAAAACCTGGTCGATCGCTGACCTTAAAAGACAATTTTATCTGTATCCCCTGAGTAAATAGTTCGGTCAAGAACCCAGACGTCTTTGTTAAGTGAAGAGTCAAAAACTACTAATTTTAAACACGACGCTCTATTAATCTCTTCAAGGAAGTTAAATAAGGTCAGGTGGTTCTGTTCATCAAACAAACTTGATTCGGTAAGCTTAAAACACATAATGTTTTACCCCATTTCGTTTACATGAAAATGTAAGTGTATTTCCTAAAGTTACTATCCCAATCTGTAGGGGAAAATCTTGTTTCCACATAGAAGGTTAGGTTTTGTTGGAGAATTAATTATATATATATATATATATATTAGTCTTTTAAATATTTTCATTCTTTTGTAATTTACAATATTTTAAAATTGGGCCCTATATAGGTACAATTGAACAACTTTATATTACTGGTGTTATTTGATTCTACTTATTCTTTACTTATTTTACTATAGAAAAACTTCCCTAAGTTAACTGGTTGAAGTTAGTAAAATGTTGGTAATCTTGTGTTTGAACTCAAATCTGAGATCATTCTTTAAAAAAAATATATTTACCAGTTTTATGTAGGCCTAAATAAATAAAGGTTACCTCTATAAGAAAAACTTCTCTTCACATATATAAAATCATTGATTTGCCTCATGTCACTAGTGGGTCACTCAAGAGCCTACATAACATGCTCAGTAACTACAGTGAAAACACTCAATCTCTCCACGCTCTTGAACAAGGCACAGCTCTCGAAGGTCGTCTATTGTTCTCACTGTTGTTGCGGAAACTCGCCGGCGACACTCGACGCAGGTTCAAGACCAGCCGTGGTACAAATCTAAGCTTACCAATGGTAGATGAACTAATTAAGTTTTTACATCTTGAAGCGTCACATCTTGAGTAGGCCAACAATGTGAATACTACCCAGAAGCACCTACACAATACTCATACACCACAAGTCTCTTACTCATTGCCAAGGATGCCAGGCGGCATCAAACCAACGTCCTATCAAAATCACAAGTTCACGCTAATATCCACCTCTCACACTGTAACGGGCTAATCGGGCTTAGCCCCGTTCAATTATAAGATACGAATGTTTGTTAGTACAAGCAAGTCGTTAAGAGTTAATAAATGACAATCTTGTGTTAAATGCTACGCCCATAACGTATGTTTATTTGTTTACATACCAACTTCACCAACCTTGGCTGCAAGCGGAATGCCCCACTGGAATGAACAACACCTGAGAAAAGACCGACCGCGGCCGCAAGGGAGAGCTCCGCGTTCAACAACGAATACGAGGCAACTGAAAGCAACATGAACGCTGTTGGCCTGCTCAACTCGGGGTTCTGGAACATTATGGAAGCTTCCCCCTCCACTCCAGTCTGACCACTCAACCACGTGAAGTCTTCATGGTATATATTCGCTGGCCCGCTTCGAAGAAAAACACAGAACACGCCGGGACCGAACCGGCACCGTTGTCTTGCAACACGCTCTCATCGATTCCAGTTAATAAACATTTCAACGTGCACATACAGTTTGGGGAATGGATCCTCTAGATAGGAGGAAGCCGCTATAGCAGCGATACTACATGGCAGGATGAATACCATCAGTCGAAAGGCTAAGATTAGGATAAGTCGACTACATGACAGGTTTTTTTTTTTAGGACAAATTGTTAGATAGGAATAGGAAATATTCATGGTCTGTCTTGGGGCGTTATAAGTATGCTTTGTTAGTCTAGTTTTGTGTCTTCTCTTTCTAGAGAACAAATTGTAAATAGTATTCAGAGTTTTGTCTACTTGCTCTAGAGAACAAGTTGTAAATAGTATTTGTTTAATTCCGCGCTTCTCGCGTTTCCGTGACTGAGCCGCATGGGCCAGCCACTAGACATTACGGTGATAATAACGACACACACCATGTGTCCATTCATGTAACAAAGAGGTAGCTTGCCCGGGAAAGCGACAGTCCAAGTTAAATGGAGGCCCAGGTTTTATACCTAGTTAGGTTTATTGATGAATCACAAAAACTTGTGTTTGGTAGTTAACCTGTGGGCCGCTCTTGCTGCTCAAGATTGGCCCGTGATTTATTTGAGTTTCAATAGTTGCCTTGCTCCTCTTGGGGGCATACAACTCTTCAGTCGCTTCTGCCCCTCTGGCTCGACTGGAGTTGTCACTGAGTACTTGATCATGTACAATGAGGTCGATCGCCCTCTAGGTTCCAAAATAGTGGCACGCGTTATCGACCGGGCATGGCCCGTAGTATTTGAGGTATTTATGAATTGTTCGTAGCTCTTTGGAGGTGTTTTGTACTGTACCCAAGGTCCTATCTTGTAACTGTACTGAAGCTTGCCCTATATAAGCAATTATTGTGCTTTCACAGCCGAAGTTCATTTATGGTAGAACTATTAGTTACGTAACTCAATTGTCCGAGTTATTTCTTGTGGCGCTTCACGCCTCACGCCGGCTGGCTTTGGCAACGCTACCTCCTACTGTATTTACTTATTATACACTGTTCTTAAGGAGATTACGTGCAAAATATTGTCTATGTCTTTTGATCTATTAAATTGCATTTACTTTAATCACCTCTTTCTTTCATTTAATTCATTTATGTTATTATGTATCCTATTTAAAATGTGCACCCCGTAGAGGCGGTGCAACACTAATTGTATTTTTTGTAAAGCTGACACTCATTCAATTTATAGTTGTTCAGATTTCCAAATAAAAACAACACTCAAGAAAGATTTAGTTTTGTTAAAGCTAATGGAATCTGTTATAATTGTCTTGGTCACTCTCACACACTGAACAATTGTGAATCATCACGTTCATTTAACAAATGTAATAAAATACATCACAATTCATTATGTTTGAACTCAGACCCGTCTAAGGTCACGCTACTCGTCCACCATACAACGCCCATAGTTCTTCATGACAACAAACCTCAGCAAACGTATCAATCACAAATACTCCGTTTGTTGGTTTATCAAACGTACATAACACCGTGTTTTTAGCAACAACTCTTGTTAATCTTTCAACAGCTGATGATATCTCCTTGTTCGTGGAATATTGGATTCTGCTGCTCAAAGTACTTTCATCACGGAAAAATGTGCTCAATTGCTACAGGTCAAACGCACTCGCGCCTCAAGGTCAATCAATGGTATTTCCCAAGCTCTGGTAAATACTAAAGGCTTAACTGATCTTAATATTTCGTTTCTGAATGGAAATATATTATTATTATTGTTTATAGGCCCATCGACACAATGAGGTCATTAGGGCCTTGACATTTAATAGTATAGTAAAAATCCCCATAGGGGAAGAAAATTATGGGTAGTACAACCATTTTTTTAAGTGATACGCCGGATAATAAAAAACCACAGGTGTATGCACTAAATTAAAGATACAGAATAAACATTTTCAAATATAATAATTTTATTAAAATGACAAAACTAACATATTAAAATATAAAAAGTCAAAACATACATGTTAAAGAATACTAAAAGACATGTTAAAAAGACAAAACAACATATTAAAGTACACTAAAAATGATAAAAATACTCTCAATATGAGAAAAAATCCAAATGAGCCACTTTATAAAAGTGACTCAGATGGCATTAAAAAGACCCGCCTGGCGTATAAAACGGAGTAAAAAAACTCCATCCGCGCTATTGCGTAGTCAAAAACGTAGGTCACCTTTAAAATCAAGAACCAGGCGGATTGACGCATATTTACGACACTCCACCAAAATGTGGTACACACTAAGGGGAGCATCGCAAAACTCTCACACTGGAGGTGGATCCTCTCTCAATAAAAAACCATGGGTCAACGATGTGTGTCCGACGCGGAGCTTTGTCACGATCACCTCCTCTCTTTTAGACTTTCGTATAGAAGAGGGCCATCGCGACACACCGTTCCTGATGGATCGCAGCTTGTTCTGAGCAGGGGTCAAAACCCACTGCTCGTGCCAGGTGCGTAAGACCCCACGCCGAACATAACCCTTCAGTTCTAAAAACATGACACCGAAACCCGCCTCAGTAGGCAGATGGACCGCCTCCTTGGCCGCCTGGTCCACCAGTTCATTTCCTGAAAGACCGGCATGACCAGGAATCCAGCAAAAGGCGAGCCGGGTGCTTAATGAATCGATTTTTAAAATTTGCTCATGTATCATCCGCACGAGGGGATTCCAGGAGTAGAGGGTGGATAATGCCAACAGAGCACTTATGGAATCCATGCAGATGAGAACAGAACGGTGGCACTTACGATAAACAAAACATAAAGATTTAAAAATGGCGTATAATTCAGCGTTAAAAACACTGGATTCACTAGTTAAGCTAAATTTAAAATGATTTCCCTCTACAACAAAGGCACATCCCCCAAAGGCCCCACACTTTGATCCATCCGTGTAGATGCGCTGGAAGCCCTGAAAACATATGGATAGGAGCTCATTAAAGGTCCTCTCATATAAAATCGGCGGGGTGGTTGCTTTAGGGAACTTGGAAAGATCAAAATGGCATTGAGGTAGACGTATCTTCCAGGAGAAACTCGACCTGGGGATGTGGAGATAGCCTTTTGAGGGACTATACCACACGTGTCGAAAACCGATAGCATACTGATCCAAATCGGCCATGTACTACGCCATTTGGTTTCATACAAGACACGGTTAGGGGGATGAAACACAGGACGGTAGGCAACATGCTCTGGCATGCAGTGTAGTTTCGACACGTAAGATGCCAGAATATAGGACCACCGGTAATGAAGAGGGGGCTCACCGGCATCGGCACAGATGCTGACGACTGGACTGGTACGAAAAGCACCAGTAGCCAGTCGTATGCCAGCATGGTGGACACTATCCAGCATCTTTAACGCCGAGTATCTCGCTGATCCATAAACGAAACTGCCGTAGTCTAGTTTAGATCTTATCAAGGCCCTATACAGGCGCATCAAGGTTTCCCTATCAGCACCCCAAGACCGACCGCTAAACACTTTGAGAAGGTTGAGTTATTTTATACACCTNGTTAATTTAAAATCAAATAAAGGTCCTAGAAACCTTACGGTCTCTGAGAATGGTAAAACTACGTAGTTCATTAAAATACTGGGGGCTGGTTGTATTCCACGTAATCTGTGGAAGTGGACGACTATCGTCTTGGCTGCAGAGAAGCGAAAGCAATTTCGCGATGCCCACGACCACAGATTATTTACAGAGAGTTGAATCTGCCGTTCAGCCCTGTGGAGACTCGACGAACTGCAATAAATTGCGTAGTCATCCACAAAAAGGCATGAACGTACAACTAGGCCATTTATTGCGATGGCGAATAACGTAGAGCTTAAAGTACTGCCCTGAGGCACCCCATTTTCTTGAATTAAATCATCTGATAAGGTGTTGCTTAACCTTACCCGGAATTATCTATCTAACATAAAATTAGATATAAAAACAGGGAGATTCCCCCGGAGCCCCCAAATAAAAAGGGTTTTTAAAATGCCGTACCGCCATGTTGTATCGTACGCCTTCTACAAATCAAAGAAGACAGCTAAGAGGTGCTGTTTATGGAGGAAGGCATCACGAACTGCTGTCTCAAGGCGGACAAGATGATCCGCCGTGGATCGGTTACGGCGGAAAGCACATTGCATATCAGATAGTAGATTGCGGTATTCTTAATACCATATAAATCTTTTATTACTAATTTTCTCTAATATTTTGCAAACACAATTAATTAAGGCTATAGGTCTATCTATAGCTCGTTGGCTCTAATTTTTCATTGCCACTTTTATTTATAGAGATAACGGTTGCTTGCCTCCACAGTGTTGGGAACTGACGAGATTCCCAAACACTATTGTAGAGGTCTAAGAGGAACGCCCGTCCAGCAGGGGGCAGTTGGCGCAACATTTCGTAATGAATATCATCAGGGCCGGAAGCTGTGCTGCCCGCCTGGGACATGGCGTAAGTCAGTTCATCTAAAGAAAAGGGGGAGTTGTAATCCTCCCCCCGGCTCTGACCAAAGTCAATAGAATGACGTTCTATGTTCCTCTTATGTGCTGCAAACTCATTAGAGTAGCTCGCAGTGCTAGAAATAACGGTGAACATAGAGCCCAATACATTGGAGACTTCCACAGGGGAGGAAACAAGCGAACCATTTGACATGAGGGCAAGTATATAATTAATGGTATTTTTGCTACTACGTAATTTACGAATATTGTCCCAAACCATAGTTGTGGGAGTGGAAATTGTAAGGGTAGAAATAAACTGTCACCAAGACTCTCTTATGCTTTCTCGAATAATACGGCGAGCTCGAGCACGTACAATCTGGAAGCACTCCAGTCTCCGAAGTAGGACGTCGATGAAAGAGACGTAGGGCTCTTCGACGGTCAGAAATAGCCATCCTACACTCCTCGTTCCACCAGGGAACAGGACGGTGGCGCGGATTTGACGAGGATTTAGGGATGGATTCCCTCGCCGCCATGATGACCGTCGAAGTAAAATGGCCAATATTTACATCGACGTCAAGAGAAAAGGGTTGATCAAATACGGCAAGCTCGCGGAATTTATTCCAGTCAGCACGTTTAAGAACCCATTGTGGTGCCCGTGCTATACCAGGAGGATCTTGAATTGGCGAAACAGAATGGGAAAGTGATTGCTGCCACATAGATCCGAGTGAACCTCCCAAAGGAAGTGAGCAGCGATCCAGGGCTACATAAAGTTAGTTCGATGGCAGAGGATACACCATTAAAGGTGGAAAAGCGTGTCTGGGTCCCGGTGTTCATTAGCACCAGGTTTCCCGAGACAAGAATATCTTCTACCATCCTCCCACGGGCGTCTGTAAGATTAGACCCCCACACCAGGTTATGTGAGTTAAAGTAGCTTAAAAATTATATAGGGGGCGGGAAGTTGAATAAAGAGGGCCTCTAGGCTCCTCTTTGAAACACGTTCACCTGGTGGGAGGTAGGTGCAGCATACGGTTACTTCCATAGGAAGGGAGACTCTGACAGCAATCACTTGGAGATCAGATACAATATTTGTAGACATATGATATATTATTGCTACGTGCAAGTATAGCCACATCTCCGCTAACCCGATCAAAGAATGGCTTGTCGGTACAATATACATCGTACCCACGAAGCATCGGGTTGTCTGTTGGGCGGAAGTGAGTCTCCTGGAAACACAAGATGGAAGGATGCAGGGAAGAAATTAATAGTTTAATTTCCTCTAAACGAGCATAGAAACCCTTACAATTCCATTGTAGTAGCGACATTTTTTATTAATATAAAATTTAATTATCCTCGCAATCCATAACACTATCTCTTAAAAATAAAAACTGATTGAGGACCTTTTTAGGTCCTCTTGCCTTTCCCAGTATCTCCTGGACCTCCCGCTTCAGGAGAAGCTTTGAATTATTCTGGAGAGACTGGGTCACTGGGTCCTTACGCGAAGGCTTTGTTAAAGCCTTCGAGGCTTTATTTATAGTAATTTTACTGGCGGTCCCTCGCTGATCCTTCCTCAAGGCACCAGTGGGAATCGCTTTTGCGGCCTCACCTGTCCTACCACTCATACCAACCTCCGGAGTCCCATAGGGGGGATTGAGCGGTCGACAACGGCCGCATATAATTTTAGGCCCCGCGGTGCGCTCGGGGGTGTTCCCCGAGGAGGGCTTGGGGTGTGTTCCCCGAGGAGGGCTCGGGGTGTGTTCCCCGAGTAGGGCTCGGGGTGTGTTCCCCGAGGAGGGCTCGGGGTGTGTTCCCCGAGGAGGGCTCGGGGGGTGGGATCCCCGAGGAGGGCTCGGGGGGGATCCCCGAGGAGGGCTCCTCGGTGGTACAAGTGGGGGAGACGACCTTTGTTGAGGTTTCGCCTCTTGTAACAATTCAGGCGCCACCTTAGTTGGCGCGTTATTAGCAAGGATGTCTCGAGTAGAAATCAATGGCACAGGTCTCGTACACGTCTTTGCGAGATTAATTGCGCAGTAACAGTTGATGTTCTGACTTACAATTTGACTATAGGAGGTTATAAATACCGGAGCCTGACTAGATGCATATTCCTTGCGTGCCTGGGCGTATGAGATCTTTTTTTCGGATTGTATCTCCATAAATTTTTTCTCTACCTTCCATTTCGGTCAGGCCCGAGACCAGGAAGAATGCGAACCCTTGCAGTTGACGCAGTACTTAGGAGACTCACATGGTGTGTCGTGAGCCTCCTGTCCACAATCCGCACAGGTCGGCTTACCACTGCATCGCAGCTTCGTATGCCCAAATTCCTGGCACTGAAAACAGCGCCGAGAGTTAGGGACATACGGCCGGACCCTGGGCACGTGGAAACCTGCTTGGACCTCCTTTGGAAGGGTAGGTGTCGCAAAAGTAAGGATATACGTGTCAGTTTTTTTCTTGTCCGTTCTTTTTTGTGACAATGCGATACACTTCGGTGACGTGCTGAGGAGAAAGTTCCTTACAGATATCCTCAATGCTCACGCAGTCGAGGTCAAAGCAAGTGACTACTCCCTTGCAAACATTGAGGAACCTGTGGGGTTCCACCTTCACTGATATATAATACGTATTGCTCAACGGTATTCCCGAGATTGCCATTACTTTTGAGGACTGAATGTCAGTCATTGATTGTATCATGATCGTCCCATCACGCAGTTTTCTGATTTATACGTTAGATTGTGCCACGCCATTTATCACTATTTCGAGGATAAATGGGCTTACCCGCTTTAAATTTTCGTTCTCCTCTACTCACAACATTACCAGGAAGCGGGGCTGGGGCCTCACCACTTCCTGGATTTTTTCCAAAATAGGGCTGGACGGCCTTATTCGTTTCCGCCTCTTGTCATTAATACGGCCCTGTGGGGGGCCGGGCAGTCAGATGCCAGCAGAATTTGGCAGTACGGTCCAGCGGCGGCAATGCTATCGGCCATGCCGTATTAGGGGACAACCTACACAGTACTCGGATCGTAGACCCAGATAGATCCAAGTTGGTACTATCACATATGGCCCTGTTAACTGTCCCGACGAGAGGCCCCATACGACGCTAGACATGACAACTTTCGCATAGGGTATCGCCGAGAGAGAGGTCATCGCAGCAAGTGGGTGTAGGAAAGTGCCAATTTTACGTCCGGCCCCTCATGAACGCAACCGGTCTTTTCTCAAAGTAGGGTACCCGGTTATTGTCATCCCTAAGACCCATCTACTAAGATATTACAACCGGTGCACTTTTACTCAGGAGCTCAAAGCAGTGGTATCCAATAATCGTCCAAGGAAAGCCGTGTTAGATGCCAAGGTCGTCAACGGAGGAGCCAAAAGTTTATGTGCAGGACTGAACGGCAGGGGAAGGGAAGAAAGAGGTAAGGAGAGAGATAGCGAAGGGAGAAGAATGAAAAAAAAAAGGAGTGAAAGAGAAGTAAGAAAAAAGGAGGTGAAAGGAAAGATTTAGGATAGGTTTTTCCTGCACGATGTACGTCCCACACAGAAGCGTCCCCTTTTAGTCGTCTCTTACGACAAGCTGGGGTTACTGCGGGACTATTCTAAACCCCGTCCCGAAGGGTGGAATGGAAATATTTTCCAAGAGCATCCCATATTAATATTGGATAAAATAACTTCAGGTCTTCTTCATGCAGCCCTTTCACCTGACATAAAAAGGAAGATGGCGTCCTTCGCCCTAGCTGACACCACATTTGACACCCCTGCACCCATAGATATCCTCTTAGGTGCAGACTTGTTTGCACAAATTATGATTGGTGAACAATATATTCTCGGAAAAGACCTGCTCATTGCCTTGGGTACTGTTTTTGGTGTGGTTCTTATGAGACCCACTACCTGCTCTGCACCCAGTGTACCTCAAGACCATTTTAATGTTGTCGTCACTCTGCTCTCTACAAATTATATCGACCTTCACTCCTCCTTTTGTCTCTACGCACACTCGAGATTTACCGGTCGATATGTAGTACGACTCCCATTCAAGGACTCTCACCCCCTTCTCGTTGACTCGTCAAACAATACAAGAAATAGATTTAATGTTTTAGAACAACAATTTGCTGCTCAACCTCAATTCAGACAACTGTATGTAGACTTCATGGAGGATATATCTTACAGCTGGTCACATGGCTGAATGCAAATCACCTCCAGGTATTAACTCACTACACTACTTCCTGCCTCACCATGGATTCATGAAATCAACCTCGCCCACAAATAATCTACGGGTCGTTTTTGATACCAGTGCCCGCACCTCCAACTCAATTTCGTTAAATCAGGTTTTAATACCTGTACCTAAACTTCAAAATGATATTTGTGACGTAATCACTCAATTCCATCGCCACCCCATTGTCTTCTCATGTGATATTAGACAGATGTACCGACAAACCTTGATATGCCCTGATGATCAAAGTTACCAATTGATTTACTGGCGTGACAGTCCCACAGTTCCTCTTGCTTTCTACCAACTTAACACTGTTACGTATGGAATTACCTCATCCCCGTATCTTGCACTAAGAACTCTCCGCCAGTTAGTGAAGGATGAAGGACACAACTACCCATGTGCATCCAAAGTCTCGCAAACACAAATTTTTGTAGATGATGCAGTTTGTGGAGAAGACACCATAGAAGATGCGCTTCTTCTCCCAGATGAACTTACCATGCTGTTAAAATTAGGAGGCTTTGAACTATGAAAATGGTCGAGTAATACGCCTCAAATTCTTGATTCAGTGCCACAGGAGCATAGCAAAACCCCTCTCTATTTTCAGACACCAGAACCATTGTTCACCATTCTCGGGCTTCAGTGGACACCTGACTTCGACAACTTTCCCTATCACATCCGAGTGACAAGAGACGCTCACAAGCCCACAAAGCGTATCGATCTCTCAATTGTGGCTCAAATCTATGATCCTTGCGGTTGGTTAACTCCTGTCGTGTTCTGGGCGAAATCTTTCATCCAGATGTTATGGACATTAGGCGTAAAGTGGGATGAACACTTGTGTGCTGACATTGCTAAAAACTGGGAAAGATTTTTGAAGAATATTCCCGTTTTAGAAGCCATTAGCATACCACGCTATTTTTTATCTCGCGTCTGCTACCAACATTCAACTCAATGGGTTCTGTGATGCCAGTGAGGCAGGGTATGGATGTTGCCTCTACCTCAAATGTCTTGACCCCGACAACAAAGTGACAGTCTTCTCATCGCCAAATCACGTGTATCTCCCCTCGATTGGAACTCTGCGCCGCTCACTTACTTGCAAAAATTATGTACTATTGCACTGACCTCTTATCCCCACATTGCAAAATTGGCTTTAGAACTGTTTGTTCAGACTCTATGATTATCCTCTCGTGGATTCATACACCACCAATCGGCTCAAAGTGTATGTGGTCAATCGTATCGCACAAATCCAAGAATGGCTACCTCCTCACACTTGGATGCATATCACTTCTCTCCACAACCCTGCGGACTGTGCCTCTCGAGGTTCACCTCCTCTAGATCTCAACGATTATTCCTTGTGGTGGTCTGGTCCTCCGTGGTTCTCTTTTCCACCTTAACAGTGGCCTCTTTCTCGTTTCACTCCTGTGGCCGAAGCGGCATTTCCCGACGTCAAACCCTCACCATTAAATGTTCTCATTGTTAATCTTTCTACTGATTCGATCCAAACATTACTGCTCAAATACTCGTCGTGGATAAACTCGTCAACACAATGACTTTTGTACTTCGCTTCCTTAAACACTGCAAATCAAAAGATTGCCAAACAGGACCCCTCAGCCCTCAAAAGCTCATTGAAGCCATTCAACGCGTTTGTTGAGTTATCCAAGCTGAAACCTTCACCACCGACATATAACTCATCAAGGCTAAGAAACAATGCAGCACGAAACTTCAACGCTTATCTCCGTTCCTGGACAACCAGGGAATATTGAGAGTAGGTGGACGAATTGAAGCGTAAGCCGTAACAACGCTGTAAGCGACAACAATTTAGAAAGTGAGATTTTCATGTAACAAGGTTGTATGTGATGCTCTGCGTCCGTTAGTAAGAAAATATCTCTCATTATTTGGCTGGTTATACGAGAAAAATGCTGGTGAAACGTTGGCAATCCTGATCTTGGCTGTAACAAGGTTTTATGTGCGCCAAAATGGCCGACAGATGTAATGTCACTCTTACACCAACTGCTCAAAAACATGAAAATCGGGGTAGAAAGAGGAAGAAAAATGTTAGTGAATGGAAGAAAACTATTCGAAAAAGAAATAGGGATGCAGGGAAAGAGTATGTGAGTTCCAGAAATGTACAGAAGCCTGCATTATCGCAACCAAATGAGGTACGTAAAACAACGTTGTATGTGATTGTGGAATAACTTATGAGACTTTCGTGGTGGGTACTATGTAGTGCCACAAATAAGTAGGGCTGGGCGGGAAAATCTCGGGAATTTATCCATTCCTGACAAAATTCAGGCGGGAAACAAAGCGCCTTTGTGTTCTAGCAATACTGAACTGTCGATCATTTTTGAAGACAAATTTATTCTTTGTCTTGGAGAATAGGCCTAAGGTGTCTATTTATTGATGGATGTAACTAAACAGTTTATGGAAGGGGGAGGGGTGGAGGAGATTTTGGAGGTGATGGTGAAGAGATTTGTAGTGCTTGTAAATGAAAGGGGGAGGGGGTAAATTTCCAACTTAAGCCTGTCTATTGTTAGTGAGCCAGATAGAGGAGTCTTAAACTAAAGAACCTTTAAAGGGAGTCAAACATAGTTACCTAGAGAAAATTTAAGGGGATTAAAGCCTTGATAACCTTTAAAGGAGTTTTACATCCAAAGAACATTTGAGGGGTTTTAAACCTAGAGAACATTTAATTTAAAGGGGTTCCAAACCTAGCTAACTTTTAAGGGGTTGAAGCTTTTTTAAAGTCTCACTACACGAGCTCATTGATTAATATACATTTAATAACTCAAATTTGACATAGTTTGATAATATTTTTTCATAAATTTAATACGGCACAAATATATGTTTCAGGGCCGATTTGGCGCTTGCAATAAAGGATGTTTTGCAAATGAAGTGAGTGCTCAGGAAAAGGACTTATTCGCGAAGTTTCGCTCAATGGACTACAATGTGCAAACGCCATTTATAGCCAATAATGTTGTAGTCCAGTCATTTGGGGCTTAAAAAGGGGTTTACCTGTGATGTTTTAGGGGAGTTTTGAAAATTGGTATATTTATAGATTTTTATGTGCTCTTTCCGAATTTTTACTTTGCCACCTCGTTGTTTTTCCGGAAGTAGCCGTCATATTGGAAAAATGGCGCTCGAAAACAGTTTTTTGACGATATTTCCTTTCCGACTCACTTTACGGTGAAAATAGTTATGTAATAAATTAATATAGAGAACATTTCCCATAATTTATGTATTAACTTTTTTCCCTGTCGCAGGTATAAAGGGACACTCCCCTTTGACCTTGGGATCCCTTCTACGAAACATTTGCCGGCAGAGCTTAAATATTTTGCCTTAACATCAGTACGAGTGCGTCGTTCAACAGTGTCGTTCGCATTTTCAGAGCCATGGCTTCTGAGGAAGGGAACTGTTTCATTTGTGAAAATCCATTGCAAGGAAGTGAGGGGATTGTAGTAAAGGAAAAAGGACTGAAGACATTTCGTAAGTCAAGTGTCAAAAGAAATGATAACAAGAAGAAACTATTGATGGGACTTAAATCGGTAGTGGTTCACGACGTGTGTCGAAAATGCTACAACAATGAGAAAGTAATCTCTGCAATTTGCGTAGAGTAGGTGATGTCGCATCTGTGCATCCACAACTGCGATCCACTACTACCTCAAAATTCTCATTCAAATATCATTGTTTCTTGTGAACCGTTGAGATAACAGCAGAGTTTATAGCGAAACAGGAACGGGCGCATCCGCGCGATCGTAGTATTGTGTATAGCGTGCGTAAATTAGGAATGAAAGACAGCATTTCAAAAATTTCTAGAGCCCGTAATGATGATTGGGGTCGAGCGATTGTTGAGCGTCTCGAGCAAATCAACGATTTGGTCGCAGCGGATGCACAGTATCACAACTGATGCATGAGAAAATTGTACCAAGGACTGGAAATATTAAAAAAAGAGGTCCGTTTGCAAACGAGATTGATACTGCAATGCAGTATATTTACTCTTATCTCGAGCAGAACTCTGAAGAGTGTCAGTTTTCTCTGGATGAACTGATGGCCAAAATTGAATGCGATTACCGCCCACACATACAAACCGTGAAGGCACAACTCTTGAAAAAATACGGTGACGATATTTTGATCGCCCTCACTGCCAATAAGGGTCCTGTGGTTTGCTTCCGAAACACAGGGTATAAATAACTGACGGAAGCCTGGTACGACCAAAGAAACGAAAACAAGACCGAAGAACGTCGGCGTATTGTAAAGACAGCCGCAGCATTCATTATAGAGGATATTCACTCCACGGTCTACCAGACAACATATTATCCTCCTCCAGATATTTTTTTTGGAAAACATAGAGTCTGATATACCTGATACTTTAGGCGTTCTCCTAGACGATGTGATATTGAAGAACAAACGTGCGTCTCTTGAGAATTGGGAGGAAAAAAGTATTGCTCTTGCACATTGCATAATTACCACAGCAAGGCCGAAATCTTTTTTGTCGCCAATGCAAATCGGAGTAGCAGCATTTTTGTTTCAAAGTATGGATCTCGGCGACTAATAGATACATTGTCATCTCTTGGATTTTGCTCCTCGTACGCCGAAGCGACGCTTTTTCAAGTTTCGGCTATAATACGCTCACCGTTGGATATCGATAGTAACGCATTTTCGCAATTTGTTTTCGACAACGCTGATTTCAATACGCAGACATTAGATGGTCATAACACTTTTCATGCCATGGGCGGTATCCAATGTATAACGCCTAGAAATGCTATTGCTCCCGATCAAAAAATTGAACGATTGAAGCAAATGCCGTCTGCCCAAGTTGTAGGTAAATTTGGCACCATTGCATTGGAAACATTCGAGAAGAGAAACGTAACGGGGTTGAAAACAATACATATTTGAAACCTCGATAGCATTCGTTCGGTTCCAAAAGCGATTATGTCTTCCGCTTCGGACCTATTGTGGCTATATGGAAAATGGGTTGACCTGCCTAACATACCTGGATGGAGTGGATTTATGGAACAAGTGACAGAGGAATTTCCCTTCAAGAAAACATTTGTGGGATGCTTGCCCTTCATTAATGCTCCACCGAGTAATCACGACACAATTTTCACTGTTCTCTTATCTGCTTCTGAAAAATGTGAGTCATTACATCAGCACACTTGTTTCGTCACGTTTGACCAGCCTCTGTATTTCAGAGCACGGGACATTGATTCCTCGTGCGGTGAGGACTCCAAATTGAGTAATGTCGTTGTAAGACTCGGTGGATTCTATTTGTTAATGTCGTTCATGGGATCCGCCGGATACATAATGGCTGGAAGCGGATTGAAAGAGCTTTTCAATACCATTTACGCATCGAATTCAATTGAAAAAAATATGGCAGGACACGCGTATACGCATGCGGTAAGAGCGCATACGCTGGATTACCTTTCAATTGCTAAAATTGTCATGCAGTCAATAGATTTTACACCCGATCTCACTGCAGAATTCGAAGAGATTCTATACAATCCCGACAAGTCTGTGGTACTCGTGGCGGACCAGGAAGAATCCTACAAAAAACTTGCCGAGAAATTTGAGGATCAACTGATCAAATTTGAGCAACGTGGTTCTACAGCGAAATTGTGGGTGCAATATTTCCGGATGGCGACGCTTGTAAAACATTTCGTCGAAGCAGAAAGAATGGGCAATTGGAACTTACATCTTGACACTATCCAGAAAATGCTGCCTTATTTTCATGCCAGTGGCCACTTTTTAGATGCAAAGTCTTGCCACTTATATTTGCAAGATATGCTTGATTTTAAGGAAATAATGACAGCCGAAGAATACGAATTTTTCACGAGTACAGGGTACTTTACAATTAGACGTTCCAAGAAATTTTGGTGTGGTACGTGGTCAGATATGACGATTGAGCAATTGTTGATGAAGACGATGAAAGGCCTTGGCGGCCTTACTCATGGACGAGGAGTCAAGGACAGCGTGCTTTCCAAGTGGACTTTAGGAATGGTGTTCCTGCACAATGTTTGCGACGAGGATGAACAATTTTTCAACATAGCTTTTTCCACTTCCGAGCAGCATGTCGAGATGACAAGCTCGCGGATTAGTCGTGACAATGGCGACGTACGAAAACTAATGTATTGGTTGTGCCAACATTCTCCTTTTCCAGAAGTAAAGGAACTCATGTCAATAAGCACTGAAATTATTGGAGATGAGAAAATAAACTGTCACATGTCTCAAGAAGTGGGTATTGATAGTATTTCAAAAATAGTTGGTGAGAATTTCTATAACGTAAAATTCAAACAGAATGATAGAGTGAAATCACTTGGCGTTATGAATGCAGGCGTCCGGGTAGATGACATTATCCCGATTAATCCTTTATTAATTTTTCAAAGAATGTGCATTGCAAAAGAATCTGATAAGGAACTTGAAACGTTCCTTACGTACGAACTTGTTCCGTTTCCGTTATCACTTTTCAATGACGAAGGCATGCGCAAATGCGTTAAATCTTCTCTATATAAGGTATTTGAGACATATTCTGGAGATATCAACTTTGGAGACGCCATGTATGTCATCGACGGAGAATACTTATTGCACCGAGTCGTTTGGAATTGGGGTGAATCGTTTTCATCCATTTGCAATAACTACGTCGCATTCGTTAAATCGAAATATACATCCAATGCCACCATCGTATTCGATGGGTATCCGGAAGATGTAGCAGACTGTAGTAGCAAATATGCGGAGCGATCCCGACGATCACGAAAACATTCTTCATTAGATATACTTTGTGACGAGACAATGATCCCAACTGTGTCGCAAGACAAATTTCTGGACAACGATGCAAACAAGAACCGCCTCATTGGAATGTTGAAAACAAAATTTGAAGCTGCGAACTTCATGGTCAAGCAAGCCACGGAAGATGCAGATTCACTAATAAAATCAATACTAATCAGCATTTCATCTACATTTGATTCCGTTATAGTTGTTCGGCGAAGATGTTGATCTTCTTATTCTTTTGACGGCTCTATCTACGCGTTCAAACATATATGATCTGAAACCAGGAAAAAAAACGATTTTGCAACGAATGTATTCAATAGAAAGTATCATAGATAAAACAGCCTCAGATAACATCCTATTCTTGCACGCCTCCAGTGGCTGTGATACAACATCGGTACTCTTCAATCAAGGGAAAATGAAATGTGCCAATGTACTCCGAAAGAACCGAGATTTAAACGAGCTCGTCCGGATATTTAAAAACCCAAATGCTGACCCGGAAAGCATTGATGAAGCTGGAAAACGCTTCCTTCTTACGTTGTACGGTTACAGTGGCGTAAAAAGTATGTCGTTAAACACCTATAGATATACATGCTTCACAAAGTCAGCATTTAAAAATAAATTTAATATTGCATCGCTGCCACCGACTGAAGCAGCAGCACGACAACATTCGTTCCGAACCTATCACCAGGTTCAGCAGTGGTATGGAGTTGGGAAAAATGCAGAGCGGTGGGGATGGAAAAAAAAAAAGAAAGAATGGGCTAATTCCTGTCACCACATTCGAGCCCCCAGCTCCAGCAAACTTGCTAAAACTAATTTCTTGCAAATGCAAAAAAGGATGTCGGAGAGCCTGTGGATGCAGAAAGGCTGGACTAAAGTGCTCCGTTATTTGCGCGAATTGCAATGGTACCTGCGATAATTCGGATGTTGATCTGCAAGACAGTGATGAAGAGGAAGATACGGAGACAGTTCTTCAGCAAACCTTCGACGAAATCGAGGAAAAAGGGGATGAAGTCGAAGAACTCACAAAACCTGGTCCATCAGGGATAGCGAAGCGAAGGAGGATGCATTAAATTTAGTCAACAGTGCATGTGGATTAGGCCTACTGGGGCTACCACGAGAAAAAAAAACGCGCCAGGAACTTTACCTCATGGTGGTGTGGAAATGAGTTTGTTGGCCAATACGCGTGTTGGAGTAGACTTTGCGGCAGCTCGTACGCCGAAACTATTCATTTCACCAAAAAAAAAGTTGATACATAAATTATAGGAAATGTTCTCTAGTTTAATTTATTACATTACTATTTCCACTGTAAAGTGAGTCAGAAAGGAAATATTGTCGAAAAACTGTTTTCGAGCGCCATTTTTCCAATATGGCGGCTACTTCCGGAAAAACAACGAGGTGGTAAAGTAAAAATTCGGAAAGAGCACGTCGAAATCTATAAATATACCAATTTGTAAAACTCCCGGAAAACTTCACAGGACCAAATGACTGGACTATTGTTGAAGTTGTAGAACCGAAAAGGCGGAGAGTAGTTGAAGAAGCAGTATCCCAACGTCAGTGCACGGTTCTTTACTGGCTAAAACATGGCATGGGAAAAGTTCGAATTTGTAAAACAACAGTTTGCGACACATTTCAAGTCACTCCTAGACGTCTTCAGATACTTGTTGATAAAATCAAGAGCAATACAGAATTAGTTGATAAGCGAGGAGTTCACCATAACCAGCCTCGTAGTGTTGCTGATAAAGTTAAGGACTTAGTCCACCAACACAGAATAATTTACAAAGCAAGAAAGTCATTATAGTAGGGAAAAGAGCTCTAAAGACTGCCTTCCTTCAGAGTTAAATCTAAAACTAATGCACAAACTATTTACAGAAAAATTTCCTGAATGCAAATTTCACTACGAACATACTCTGATGTATTCCACAGTGATTACAAGCTACGGTTTGGGGTTCCTCGTTCTGACACATGTGTAACATGTGATAAGCTCTATGTTAAATTATGCGCATGTGAGGATGAGAAAGTAAGACAGCGCATATTGATAGAAAGCGAACTGCATCACAGGAAAGCAGAATATGCTTATAGAAGTTTACAAGAAGATACTAATTTAGCAAAAACAAACCCTCAGCTACGTCTTGTGTTGTCCCACTTTGACAAACTCATCAGTGTTTTACCAGAGACAATACTCTTCTTACAACTAATGTGTTCATGATGCGGCCACCCAAAACGCTACGATGATGTTATGGCATGAATCGATAGGCCATAGAGGATCCTGCGAGATAGCATAGTGTCTCTTAAAGTAGGTAAAGAACAACTTTCAACTATTAGAAGAAGGGTCAGAGCGACAAACTGGTTGTCTGGTCGGACCGGTGTGTGTGGCAAAATAACAACTACGGAATGCTTGTAATGTTTCAAATCTTAATTTTGTCCAAATACTTTACTCAAATTGACCAAAAGTTTTTAACAAATGGACATAGTTTCCTACCCTGTGACAGGGATTTCTCGCTTATAGAAAAGAGCAAGAAGAGAACTATAAATGTGCCTTTTGACTGGGTTCAAATGATATTTAACTCACGGCTCAGTAAGCCATTCATGGTTACGCTAATGGAAAGATAATATTTCAAAGATTTCTCACCAAAGAAAAAATATCTGAGGAAAGACTCCTCACTGAAAATAACAGACGCCATGTGGCTACAGATGTCGAATGATGACCCTACTGCAATTCGAGAAAGGAAGTCTCACAAAGTTCTTCAGCTTTGGGTGGCACATTCGTTGTGCAAACCCAGGAAAGGAAGGCATGTCCAAAATATTCTTCCACCATTGTGTGACAATGATCTCTTAGAGGCAGTTTATCCTAAGTCACTTCCTATCAAAAGAAGCAAAGAAGAAAGATCTAATGGAAATGTGCCAGTTTCTTTCACCAGAGCACCTGTTACATTCAAGACAATCGGTTGACCGTCTCTGAAAACTAACCCTCTGAGCCACCGCGACCCCCTTCTCCGAGATAGAGGTTGAAACGATCTCTCACAGATGGCGCCCTTGCCAAAGTATGAAAAGGAAGTGCATTAAAGACAATATATCTAAACATGAGACTTTAAACTACATAATACCTCAGTTTTTATAAGTTATTATTGTCAATTAATATATATAATAGGATCACAAAATTGTTACACTTAAGAATTAGATGATTAACCAGGTAAATGCTTAGAACTAAGATTTATTTCTCAACGTCACGCCAACCATGTAAGAAGATGTAAGGGAAAAAAAAAATAAACAAAATAAGGAAGAAACCCATTAAAAGGGAATATTAACCCTCCACGTGTTAGCGCCCGGCGGCTCCTCGCTCCCCACTCCACGAGTTAGCGCTTCGGCTGCTCCTCTTGTCTACCAAACGCACCCGCCGTGGTACTTCCGGCGGAAAGAACAAGGTCAACAGATCTCAACCAACCGCTCCCTCCCATGACCACTCTATCTTCCCACCCCCTCTATCAGCTCCCAGTGTCCGAGACCTGAGTACGCTCGGGACGTGCAACCCCACACAACAACGCCTATTCAGGACCTCAAAACGCTCCCCGCCCGCTTCGATCAACTGGGACGTCCTTCAGTGGGACTTCGCGGAGATCCTCCGACAATAAGCTGATTATAAGAAAGAATAAAAAGAACGTAACACACCGAAAGTTTTATACAGATCTGCCAGTTGCAACATAAAGTGTTCTGTTCATGCAGATGCTACCAAAGTGCCGACACAAACAAGTGCAGAAATAGGCTATTAATGTTATACTATGTATATCATTTAATTTTTGACTAAACCAAGGAGGATTAATACCATGAGTGGGATAATAGAGCATTTTAAAATTACATGTATCCAAATATTAGACCCTGTAAAAGTTATGCCAACAAACTAAGCAATATGTTTTAAGCCATACATATCTTTAGTTTGTATTAATATGTAATTGAATAATGTAGTTTTAAGTTACTCTACACTAATTATAATACTCAATGTTTTTCAATCATAAAATCTTCAATCCATAAAGCGTTCCAATTTTACTTCTTAGTAAACTATTCTTTCAAACAATAGGTTTTCGTGTAACAACCTTGTATGTCACTGTACATATAACGTTACATTGCCAATTGCTTTTTTTGTTGAAAACTCACACAAACTGAAACATATTAACGTAGAACACCTATTGAATGACTTATGTACGTGTAATAACTTGCCAAGGATACTTATAAACATGTAGCATTAAATTTGGTCCCCATATTAGTTTTTCATTGTTTCCCAAAAGTTTTCAAAATGTTGCTTACAACGTTGTTACAGCCTACGATTCAATAGTCACTCAAATCTGGCTCACGAAGTTAAACAACCTATCGTGTTACCAAAATCACACCATATTGTCAACCTGATCATAGATCACCATCATTTCAAGCATCTGCATGCTGGACCTTAACTGCTGCAGTCTATTTTGTCCTAACAATTCTGGATCCCCTCTGTTCGCAGCACAATTAGACTTCGAATTTTCAAATTTATTCGTTGCTTTCACCACAAACCAAAGTTCATAACTCCAATGATGGGTGATCTACCTGAACCTCGAGTGACTCCCTCACGTCCATTTCTCAAATCTGGAATGGATTATGGAGGTCAATTCTCAGTGAAGTTGCATACTATCAGACGTCTCCAGCCTATTAAAGTCTATCTCTGCTTGTCTGCTTCTCGATTAAAGCAGTTCACCTCCAAGTCGTCACAGACCTTACCTTGGATGCAGTCATTGCTGCCCTTACCCGCTTTGTCTCAAGAAGAGGGCTCTGTTCAGACCTATATTCGGATTGTGGGACAAACTTCATAGGTGCCTCTCATGAGTTGAACAAAGTCATTAACGATCATCTAGCTCAAGACCGCACTTAATAACACCTTCAACAGTTTGCATCACAACATTCCATCAAGTTTCACTTCCAGCCTCCAGCCGCACCACATCAGTGAGGACTTTGGGAATCTGCGATCAAAAGCGCAAAATACCACCTCTCAAGAGTAATTGGAGATCAGATATTGACCTTAGAAGAGTTCATAACGTTAACGACTAAAGTGGAAGCTATGTTGAACTCTAGACCGCTGGTCCCTCTATCCACTGACCCATGTGAACTATATGCTCTAACTCCGGGACACTTCTTTATTGGTTCCCCCCTCGTTGCCATACCTGCACCGATGTATCTGACTTACCATGCAACCGATTGAAAAGATAGAATTTAGTCAAATCACTCTCTCAACACTTCTGGAAAAGATTGCATAAGGAGTATTTACACACTCTTCAGCAACGCTCAAAATGGACAACACAGAAAGCTAACCTACAATGAGGAGATCTCGTCCTCATTCATGAACCCAACACACCACCTCTACAACACCTGGTCTCTTACGATATCGACGATAGGTACAGATTTTATACACAAACATTTTAATATTAAAAGTATGATACAGTAGTGTATATTAAAATTTTTTGCTTACTATCATGTGTGACTACCTCTCAACAGAAAAACACAGTAGATATTCATTTATATAAACTCCAGTCATCTGGAACGTTATCAGGAAATAAAATAATAAATTTAAAAAGGCGAATGACAATGGTATTTGACAGCCGGCCACTCTGCCATTTCCACCCCCTGACAGGTCACTCAACTCACTCTCATTATTGAGGGTGACTCAGTGTCTTCCTGTCTATCGTGTGGTTTACACCGTCATATATTTTGCTGTGATCTTTTTAGTCACATCCAATATTTCGGATATAAAGAAAAATAGTTCTTCAATTATGAACTTTGTTTCTGTTTTGGAATGTGAAGATAGAAGCTCATCCAGAAAAATGATGAGGACTACTGAAAATAAAGAGCTAAAGGAGGTAGTTTTAAAATGGTTTCTGCAGCAGCAACAGTCGGTTGGAAATCCTCTATCTGGCCCAAGGGGTGTTCAAAAAGAAATTGAACTTTTGAAATAGCGCACCAACCAGCAGAGGGAGCGCACTGCGACTACTGAGCGCACGTAGCGGCAGGTTTAGACAACAAACTGCCATTTGCCGCATTTCGCTCTGACCGTTAGTTGGCGAGCTACAGCCGCTGTAGTGAGCACATGCACAAGCCGTTCGTAGAATTAGTGCCAAAGTGACAATGAAAGAGCTTGAAGAACAACGCGTGTGTGTGAAATGTTGCTACAAACTTGGCAAAACTTTTAGAGACATTTCAATTGCTTAGTCAGGCATACGGGGAGGACTGTACGAGTCGCACGCAGTGCTATGAGTGGCTTAAGAGTTTTGAACACGGCAGCATGTCGGTTGGTGACGATCCAAAGCCTGGACGACCTTCCACATCAACAGATGATGACCATGTCAAGAGAGTTCGTGCTGTGATTCGTGGAAATCATCGTTTAACTGTTCGAGAAGTTGCTGACGAAGTGGGCATCAGTGTAGGATCATGCCATCAAATTTTTTTGAGATGCGTTGTGTCAGTGCAAAACTCGTGCCGCGTTTGTTGACTGCCGATCAGAAACAGAGCCGTGTTGAGATCAGCCAGGAACTGCTTGCCACTGCCAATGACAATGAAAACTTCCTTGCGAACATCATAACAGACGATGAGACGTGGGTTTATGGCTATGATATTGAAACGAAAGTGCAGTCGTCGCAGTAAAATGTTGTACAATCAGCAATAAAGATGTTATAGCAAAAGTTTGGTGGTCTGTCTGAATTCAAAGCAAGTAACGGCTGGCTTCGTAATTTTAAGGCTAGGCACGGCATTCGAGAGCTTGATGTGAGTGATGAAACACTTGCTGCTGTGGATAAATTCCTTGAACATATTGAAAATGAAACTAAAAACTATGACCCTGAGTTCGTATCAATGCCGATGAAACATGTCTTATTTACACTGTACAGCTTTGGCCTCAAAGAGAGAAACTTGTGCTCCTGGGTGCAAAATTAGCAAAGAACGAGTGAAAGTGCTTACTTGTGCCAACTCAATGGGCAGTCATAGACTCCCTTTGCTTTTAATCGGTAAATCTAATAACCCCAGGGCTTTCAAAGATGTCAAAAACCTTCCCCGGGTGTAGAAAAATCAAACAAAAGCACCGATTTACAAAGTGGTTTGACGAAGTGTTAAAGTAAAAAAATTCTAAAAGGAAGTGGGTGAAAAGAAGGTGTTGCTTTTCGTTGATAACGCACCAACTTATCCTTCTGATAACATCTTAGAAAGAGAAAGTGTGCATTTTAAAGTGCTCTTTCTGACACCAAATGTAACAAGTTTACTTCAACCAATGGACCAGGGCGTAATAGAGTGCATGAAATGCCAATACAGAAGACAACTGTTACGAAAGCTGCTGTTAGTAGATGAAGATGGCACTCTAGCATACCATAACCGAAAGTAGGACCTAATGCGAGTGAAGCATTCGCTTGTTTTGATACTGTCTTAAAGTGGATGGAGCGACAGCCTCAATGCGACCATGTACAGTTTCTCACTATCAAGTGTATGCTCGTAAGCGAGTTTCTTCATCAAAGCAATTAACTTGGCTAGACATGTTCAGTATATAATTTTTTATACAATTGTAACTACAGCTAATTGTTAAATATTTGTACAGTAAGTAAAAATGGTATTTTAAAATTACACTACTACCATATACATGTACATTGGGTATCAACTTAATTTTTACATATACATTACTGTATGATTCAAATTCACTGTATTCTTGTTTAAATTAGCAATAAGTTCAATTTTTTAAAATACAGTACTATACTGTGATTCCACTTCGCTGTATTATTGCAAAATCAATAAAAAAAGTGGTTTTAGAGTAAATTTTTCATTTTCTTTGGAAACATTGCCTTAATTAAATGATTAATCCAATTATCTGGATTTCTGCGGATCCAGATCATGTCAGGAACTCATTAATAAGGATAATTGGAGTTTTAATGTAATACGATAATTAACTTATCAATTTACTTGCATTCATGCACTCAATATACTTTTTCTCAAAATAAATAACTCTGAATCGGATAACCCTGGAGGTGACTAAAATCAGTGTCACCTCCATGGTTGAGTCAAATATATATTTTTTAAATGAAAATAAATAAATTGTATCATGGCTGAATATAAAATAGCTGTTAGAAGTGTACAAGGAATTCAAATGTACAGTTGGTTAAGGCATCATATTATTTTTATTAATTTTCATTCCTAATTATTGAGTTACAGCGGTGTACAAAATATGTTAATCATTTAACTATCTCTACATGACACAATTTTTTTTTAACAAAACAAGCATTGTTACAAATGACTTATGAAAACCAACTTAAACATATCAAATAGTATCAAAAACATAAAGTCTCAGTGATAACAATATAAAAAAGTTAATTTACCACCTAAGAGATATAACAATTAAATGTTTTTACAATAACACTAATATCTGCCCTTAATTTCAGAATGACCCATTTGTGACTTTCCTAGACATAATATGACCAGAAGCGACCCCTGCCTTAGACCATTCGTCCACAGAGGAGTTTTATTTATTTAGATACTTACAGCAAACAACATTAAATAGTTAAATACATTATAGTAGATAAGCTACTTACAAAAATTGTTGAGCATAACCTTTAATAAAATATTTAGACATCCAATAACCCAATTTTCTATTTTAGATTTAGTAATTTTATTTTATGAAAATGTGATGAAATTGGTGTACAAATTTACAATCAAATAATTAAGAGAATCTGCCAACTAACCTGATGGAGTCTTGAAGTAATTGTTCATGTTCGACATTCAGCCGATTTTTACTGGAAAATGTCCACACTGTACTTATTTGGCGATTAGCATTTACTTTATTACCACTAGATTCACCCTCCACTAACCCTTCACACACAAGATACGACTTAAAAAAAACAAGAGTTAACCGCCGCTTAAGAACAAGAATGTTCTAGAAAAATACAAGTTCAGGTTAACTCAGCAGATGCGTTCATAGGTTTGAACTGTCCAGTGTTACCGGTACAAAGATTTTGTGTTTCTAGTTTATGAATCAATAAGGGAACTTTTGATTTTATAAATCCATTTAAATCTATATTTAATAAATTTCAGTTTTCCTATGTTACAGATCAATAAAGCCACTCTATATTTTATTAATGCACTTACATCTTGCCATGTGCCTTACTAAAAAAAATATAATTCAGATTCTGAAAATAAGTATTACGCATGCACTTTCCCTTGTAGGGAGCCCCAGAGGTGAAAGTCGAACGGAGCCAAGTCTGGAGAGTAGGGTGGCCACAAGTACTTACTGATTGTTCTTAGCTCTGTAAAATATGAACAAGAGACCGATCAAATTGTTCCATCTTGTTGGAAGAAGGCAGAGGAAAGTTCTTCCGGAGTCAACTGGGTTATAAATTCTTTGTACAGCCATAAATAGACGTCTGCATTAACAATCTCAAGGAATATTGGTCCGATGATTTGATTACCAGAAACTGCACACCAAACACCAATTTTTAAATCTTGTAGCGGTTTCTGATAGTACTCGTGTGGGTTTTGTGCTGCGTATTTTGAGAATTTACGTATCCTGATAAATGGAACCATACTTCATCTGTTGAAATGAGGAGAAATGGGTCGATGAATCCTTAATGTTCTCCAAGAGCCACTTACAGTAATTTACACATTTAACCTTACATGGTGTCCACTCAACTTGACCAATGAAATTCCCGAATTTTTCCCTGATCATTTCCTAAATTTCCCGACTAAAAAGTAAGTCACATCCTTCTAACTCCCCCACCTCCCCCCCTCATTTTTCTATTAATATTTTTTATGAATAATAATAAGTTTTAAAATTTAAATAAACAATTTTTTGGAATCTGTATTAACATTGTTTATTAGGAATTATAAAATATATTACACAGCTACAAAAAAACTACATTTTGAATAACATTATTATTTACGATTTTAATGATTATTATATTTAATATTTTTAGTAAAACCACATTTTCCCAGATTTTTATTGAAATTTACCAAATTCCCGGCTTATTCCCGTTTTTTCCCGGCTAATTCCCGTTATCCCCGATTTTCCCGGATGGTAGACACCCTGACCTTATAAAGTTGTTTAATTCATGCACAAGACTCACACGACAGGGTTTCCTTTCCAACCCGTGAAGTATACGACAACACAACGTCCAGTCTGCTGGCTACTCGCCGTGTTGACTTGTTAGGACTTATTCTAATACGGCCAGCGACGGTTTCTGTTGTTCAAACAATTGGTTGTTTCTCTTTCTTTGCTTTGACAAGAGCCTGTTGTTCACAACTATGTCACTAAATCTTCAATGGTTGATTTTGCAGGAAAATAATGATTTAACATTAATTATCATATTCCATTAACTCTTATTAAACTGAGATAAATAAATTTATTACTAGTATTTTAATCAACCCTGATACCGAAGATACAATAAATAAAACCTACTTATAATTAAAAAACTCATAAAACTATTTAAAATTATATCACAATAAAATCAACTACCAATTAAACAATTATTTCATTAAAAATTATACTAAACCCAATTAAATTACTTCTCAAATAAACATTTAAAACAAAAAAAAGTTTTAAATTTCTATCTTCAAAATAAATTGAACTGCACAATTATCTCACCGGTGTAAATAGTACGCTTTATAATCAAGCTATAATTCTGAAATTAACTTCATACGAGGATACTTCTCTTCAAATCTTTCACGAACCACATTTATTGATGTTGTATGAACAACAATTGAATATGGCATCATTCACTGACAAACGCTACAGAATGGGAGGGTCTAATGATCTTGAGCAGCCAACAGCCAAATTTGCGTGCAACTGTGCATAACGGCTGGGGGGTGAACATTTTGAACAGACACTTTGAAATCACAGTACAAAACTGAACATTTCAAAATCTAGCTGTAATACTGAATTGTAAACAAGGAAACAAGTGCAAATAAAATGTAAGTGTACTTTTAATACTACCATTTATTTATTTTTAAAATGTGCATTGATACTATTTAATACCGTTTTATTTGGCCCAATATGTATTTTGATTTGAAATGGTACTTATAAGTTGCTGATAGCCAAAACACATACAGGCGCCAGTAGTAACACTCCTTGTAAATATAAATATAGCCCTGCTGATCTTACCACCAATGATAACAGTCGGATGTGAACCAATGTCCTCTTGGAAAGACAACACACATGTTTGAAACTTACCTAAGAAGTCTGGCTACTCACTGTTGTGATTCAGGCGAGGAAAACTATCGGTGTACACTGATCTGGGAAAACCATCTTCAGTTTAACTTTCCAGAGTTTAAACCCCAACCTATTTATTAAAACTATGTGCAGTATCTATTCCAAGTGGTTTTAACATAAGAACAATCAATCATTATGATAAAACACAAGTAATGACAGGAACAAACTGCTTGCCATAAAGTGGATAAGCTCTGCAGATGCCCAACTTGATAGTTTTGATTATAAAAATAAGATCGCAAAAAAGTGTGCGTGAGAATGAATTCACTTTGAAAGTAATCAAATACACGCTTTTTACTTTGGCTCTCCTAATGTTCATAGTAGAGGTCTTGTTACTAAGATTTTACATTTTTTGATACTTCTTAATTATTGACCTAAAGATATTTTTCTAATAATGATCTACAAAGTGTTATTGTTTATTAATAAAGCCATTTCATTCTGATCTCAAAGTAAGGTTAGGTGGGCCATTGAAAAGTTAATTCTTTCTTTCAACTAGCAATACAGTTTTGTAAATTGTTTTTTAAATCACGTGAATTTGGATTTAATAATCCTATTGTCATTGCACATTTTTTTAAATTTAATTATTGTTTTAAAAGCCAAAATACAATAAAAGATTGTATAATAAGACAGTATAGAAACAGTGTAAAATCACTGTACAATAATTTAAAGTAAGTGATAGTGAAGGAAGTCAACCTGAAAGGAGAGTTAGGTTAGGCCTAGATAGAAACAAACACACTTCACTCTTCTAATAATGTGATAGTTTAATAAGAGAAGAAATGAATAGAGAAGTGTGTTTTTCTATCTAGGCCTAGCTCGACTCTCCTTTCAGGTTGGCTTCCTTCACTATCACTTTACATTATTGTACAGTGTTTCTGCACTGTTTTATTATACATTTCCAATCCATCAGGCAATAATTCACAATAAAAGATTGATAATATTCCAAACTTAGTAAATAAAACCAGTGAATTGTCACAAAAGACTGCAACAATCTAAACACGTGTGAGCGGCGGCGGCGGCGGCGGCGGTAGCGGTAGTAGTAGCAGTAGTAGCAGTAGCAGTAGCAGTAGCAGTAGCAGTAGTAGTAGTAGTAGTAGCAGTAGCAGTAGCAGTAGCAGTAGCAGTAGCAGCAGCAGACAGCAGCAGCAGCAGTAGCAGCAGTAGTAGTAGTAGTAGCAGCAGCAGCAGCAGCTATAGAAGGTTTTACTATTTCATTCCATGTGCCACTTTGACTTGAAGTAAACAGTTTATTATTAAAATTAAGGTTCATCTATTTTTAAATAGTTTTTTGAAGCTAGGCAGTTAAGGAGCATCATCTGTTGCAGCAGTAGTACATGAAGTAAAGTCCTCAAGGTTACAACATTTGTTACATATTGGTTATAGGTGAAATTATAGATCACTGTATGGTTTTATTTTAGCATATGCTAAGCATTTGGGTTTAGCGGGCTACAAGAAGATGAAACCTACCTAAATACTGACACACCTGTACCTATTTGATTTCAAAATGTTAGTTAGCCACACCGAAATTAACATCACTTTAACCTACCTTGCACTCCAACTAATTTAGTCTGGCCCATCTTGAGACGGTGCCACATCCACCCGATATAACAAGGCCCTGGGAAATGATGGCAACAACAGGCACATGGTGATGTCTGTTCAGGACAGTCTTACTAAACTTAGACCATCGTGCAAGAGTACCGAGCAGTATTCATCACCAAGGCTCAATCTTTCCTCCCGGGGACAAGCAATGACAGAACAGGTGGTTGACCAACAACGCACCACTGTTGTTGCTCCGCAAGCTTGCCTTATCCTTTGTCGGAATGATTGAAGGCCATTAACAGGCACTTGAGAGCTCCCCATACAAACAAATCTAATGGCGTTCAATCAGGTGAAGGCAGAGGCCAAGCCACAGGTCCAGCACGACCGATCCATCTTATAGGAAAATTGATATTAAGCCATTGTCAAGGACCTCTGCAGAAAAAGTTTTAATTTAGTTTTTTTCTGTTTGCGCAAAAAAGGAAGAGAAAACGTGCAAATCTCCAAAATACATTTTGAGTTAACTTTGGGACATGGTAGTGGATCAAAAAACTGAGCCGTTTAACCGAGAACACCCTGTATATTTACTGCCAATCGGGGGAAAGTGTTAAGTTTCCTTTAGTATTTGTTATAGGC
Organism: Timema genevievae; assembly: GCA_902155825.1. NCBI lineage: Eukaryota > Metazoa > Arthropoda > Insecta > Phasmatodea > Timematidae > Timema > Timema genevievae. Next base: position 96,768 of record CABFWO010002351.1, read on the forward strand.
ATTTCAGTGTTTCAGACAAACACAGAACAAATAAGAAATATTGTCCAAGTCTTAAATATTTTCTTTGTTTTTACGATGGAATTTCCATTGTATTTTGTTAAATTATTCTAGTAGACCTGTTGTTTCAGGCAAGGCCGTAGCCAGCAAATAATTTCAGGGGGGGTTTGGTGGACCCATCCCCCAATTTACGGAGGCTAAAAAAAATTATAAATAAAAAACTGTTCTAGAAGATATCTGATGTGTTTTTATGGTAACAAAAACCCCTAACCACCAAAAAATAGGAACAATTCTAAATAGTAAACACCTCTAGAAGCTATCTGAATTTTTTTTACTACAACATAACACCATAACTGCCGAAGGCTAGAAAAAATTCTAAATAATAAACACCTCTGGAAGCTCTCTGAAACTCTGGAAGCTCTCTGAAGTGCTTTTTATGGTAACACAGCCCCCTTATTTGTACTTGTACCTTAATTTTGATATTGTTTGAACCATTAATAAAGCCACATATATTTTGTTCATAAAATTTCGGGAGGGGGGGGGGGTTTGAACCCCAAAAACCCCCCCTTGACTACGGCCTTAGTTTCAGGTTAATGCTGTTGTTGGGTCACTATCCACAGCATTACCTGGATAAGTGGGATAGTTGGTTGGTTGAGCAAGTTGCTTTGAACCAAATGGAACACATGTATTATTTTGTCTAGCAATGTATTCAGTGAATAGTTTATAGTTCAGTGTTTAACACTGTACAGTATTACAGAGTTTGTCAAACAGTGCACAAAAAAGCACCAAATAATTGGAATTTCAGTTAAAGTTATTAGTAAAATAAGTAGATGTTTGAATGAAATAAAACCTCCAACTACACACAATTCTAATACAAATCAAATCAACTTGTGTTTTCCCATAGTTTCCTAGCAAAGAAGTAAAACAAGAAAAATTACATCACCACATGTACATCGAGATTTGGCTTAAATCAATGAGGTTAACTTTTTTGTAATCTTTAGAAAGTTTTCCCTTGAAAGCCAATAATCTTTCTTTCTTAACGTAATAGATTACATTATATACACACATGAAAAGCAGTTTACATTATATTCCAGTTTATTTTTGTGAGGTAAATGCAAGAAAAATAATTAAATGTATGAAATGTCCATAGAATAATCCAAACTAAAAGAAAATAGGACAAGAAGACACGAGATGATCACACAAATACTTGGTTCCTCGAACTAACACTCTCAAACTCGCCCTTGACACGGCCACCATCGCCCTCCGACACAAAACGCTTGCGGCCCCTGAAACACAACAACATTTGGTTTTAGACTTCAATGATAAATGTTAATATACCTTGTATTACATATCTATGAGGAAAACCTCTTTACGCTTTATGAGGTAGTTCATTGTATTATATTTGGAAGAAAGTATAGGAAAGGTGGATAGAAACATATATAAGGGGCGAACACAATATGGCTCTTACAATGAAAAGAACACAATATGGCTTTTACAATGAAAAGAAGAACACAATTCACACTTGACATTGCTGCCATCGGACAAAGAGCTAAAGGTTGCCTCTTAAATAAAATCAATCTTCACTGCCCAATGTTTCCCCCCCCTCTTTTGGGAGGTTGCATTGCGCGGTTCGTACTCCTCCCTGATGAGTTCCGATAGAATGAAACCTGGGTCGGGGGATTGGGCGGTGACGATCGATTTTATTTAAGAGGCAACCATTACCTCTTTGTCCGATGGCAGCAATGTAAAGTGTGAACTGTGTTCTTCTTTTAATTGTAAAAGCCATATTGTGTTCGTCCCTTTTTTATGTTTCTATCCACCTTTTCTATACCTTCTTACAAATATAATTCCTAGTTTTATGAAATATGTATAAAATCTATTTTGTATTAAAAGCCTTAGAATTTAAATTAAATGGTACAATGTAGCGTTTAGGATAAGCAGATGGTTTAGTTTTGTTGAGCAATAGTAAGGAATTTGTTGCAAGAAATGTAGACATTTTACTAGAGGTGAGTAAGAAGATATGTTTATTAGTGAGCATTGAAAATAGTACTTATATGATCATACAGAGAACACAGATTGGGGACAATAATTTTACTGGATATTCTCTATGGATGTGAAATGTGGTCTCTTGCATGACAAAAAAAATTAGGATGCTCGAAAACAAGGTGCTTAGGAAGATATTTGGTCCAAAAAGGGATGAGGATACTTGGGGGCCGTTCATAAATCGCGCAAGGACTTTGGGGGAAGAGGGGGGTCAATATATTCTTACGTTTTCTTACAGGGTGGGGGTCGTCATAATCCATCTTATATAAGGTTGTCTTTGTTTATGGTGGGACAAAATCTAATTAAAAAACACTTCTACAGAAGCGTGGCCAAAAAGGTTGTGCCTGGCAATGACAGATGGCATTGATGGGTAACCTATGCTATACATACACATCAATATACCAATAAAAGTTAAATTCATGGTCACAAGATTATCTAGCTGTGTTTTTTCTGCTAGCCACAGGTCCTTGCCAGTTAAACATGTCTTTTGGTTTGAGTGTTGTCGACAAAGAATTCCACTTGCGTGGATATTAACCATTTATTCAATTTCTAGTGAACGCAAATATTGGTATGTCATCCGATATAGGTGATTTATATTAACAATTTTTTGAATTGTTTAGGATTGCATATTTTTTTAGCACCGCTACCCGTTCGGGTTATACGCCTTTGTACTAATGTACTTATTACATTAATAGGTTAGGAGAGAGGTAGGTGTAATTTATAGAAGATTTTAGAAAAAAACCACCCTCAGTGCACCAGACCAGGATCGAACCTTAATTTCCACATCCTCCGCAGTCTAGTCTGACACAAGAGTATTGGTTTTCTTTAATTAAAAAAATAATATGAATGTTAGTTTTTTAACTTCAAATATACTAATTATTAATTGATTTAATAATAGTGGTTTAATATAAAGTAGCAGAAAATCATTCAAGATATGGTTTCTTAAAAAATAAATAATTAAGTTAACTATAGAGTTCCACTTATTTTTTTACTTATGATGTGTTACACCTAATTTTATTGCAATAAGTGTTCTAAAATTTCATGTCACCAATCCTTATGTTTAAAATAATTTACCAAATAGTAAATAATTATGTAAGATCGGGGGGCGGGTTTGTCGAGAATCATTAAAAAAAACCCTTACGTAATTTATGGACAGCCCTTGGGAGTAGAAAAGGTTAGATAATGTAGAGTTACATACTCTGTACTTATAACAAGACATAGGATAACCAAGTCTGGTAGAACCTGCTTCGGTGGCGTAGTTGGATAACACACTAGTTTCGTGTTGAACTTGACTGCCAAGGATGGGGTAATTGTGGTTCGAATCTCAGTCGGGTGAACTACAGGTGATTTTTTCTAAATGGTTTTCCACTCTCCCTCCACGCAAATGCGGGTTCACTTACTGTAAATTCTACCCTCCCAATTCCTAATCCATTAGCATAATTAGTACTTAAGCGTATAACCCGAACGGGTAGTAAGACGCAGTGCTAAAAAAAAAGTCTGGTTGAGTATGATGGGCAGGACATGCAGCGCTATAGGAGAGATTCTAGAACTTTGTCGAGGGTGCTGACTGACAAACTCAATGGGAAGAAGCCATTGGGAAGACCTAGATACAGATGGATGGATAACATTAGAATAGACTTGAAAGAGAGAGGGTGTAATGAGGTGGACTGGATAGAGAGCTAGCTTAAGATAGAGAGAGGAGGCATACTTTTGTAAGTGTAGCAATTAACTTTCGGTTTTCTAATGCTCTAGAGTATATAAATACAATTTAGATTATAAAGTGCCTGAAAGCAACTTGCCTCAATTGATGTAATGAAAATATTATTTAATTTTTTTCGATAAAAATATATATGAATTATATTATATTAATATTTGTTGTTGTTATGAGTGCTAATGTGTTCGGCCTTGGTAGTTGCATGGTAGCAATAGATGGTATTGCCAGCCAGCACATGAAACAAGGCCTGACAATCTCTCCAATACTATTAACCTGCTAGGATCCACTGATAACAAATAACAAATATACTAAGTATGATTAGAGACAGGTTGGAGCAATTTAACATTCATTAGTTTGTACAAGTGAAATTAAGCTATATTTGAAGAGATTCACGCTAATCACAAGAGTAGTGCCAACTAACAAGAGATAATTAGCGCTAGTAAAATGAAGTCTGCCTGGTGGTAAATGTTCACAAGCCATTCAATATCTTCCTTTTATCTCAATTAACAATCTCACAATGTTCCCATCTGTTTAATTTTATGAAAAGTAGATAAGGGAAAATTGATTGCTATTATGAAGCTAATGAGCTGACCTGGATGGCATCTTCTTGATGACAGGGTCCGTGAGGAAGCCAGCCTTGTGGCAGCGCTCCACGAACCTCTCAAGGACCGTGTAGGCCAGAGGGACATCTAGACAGATGTCAGGCATGTCTTCATACACTCGTAGAAAGCCCCGTTCCATCAGGTCTGGAGTGATGATAATTGCTGAGGAGAGGATTTTGAGAAGACGACACATAGCCTCCTCCACTTGACCACTGATGGCTTCTATCACCATAACCACTGCCTGGAATTAAACACGGTTTAGGACGGGCCGGGAATTGAGCAACATGAAGGGAATATATAGGATTAGATTAAAGTAGATCAGTCAGTCTCACAGTTGTTTCAACAACACAGTAGTAGTGCCAACATGATGCTAGGAATTTACTAATTACTTTAAGATTTGCAACAAAGGACCCACCTCGTAAACCAGCTCATGATGGAAGTGAGGCACTTCTAGGTCCATCAAACATCTTTGTGCCTCATGCAAATCTCCAGAACTCAGGTACTCTTGTAGCAGGAGGTTCATTTGACGAACCAGGTACTTCACAGGACGTAGTCCCCCACCCACTCCCCAGACATTGTCCAATCGAACTAGACCATGCTTCATGGACAGCAGAGTATCTGCTCTCAACAGAGCTTGTCTGGTAACAACAAGAGTTAGACGAATAATTGCTTGTTGTCAACCTGTAGCCCTTCCATACCACCTCATAACATTGTTTCCAAACTCACTCTTTATGTTAGTACTCACTAAATTACCCACCTTAATTTATTTTGTAATGTTATATTAAGGTGTAGGGAAGGTGGATAGAAACATATAAAAGGAATGAACATAAATGGCTTTTACAATGAAAAAAGAACACAGTTCACACTTTACATTGCTGACATTAGACAAATAGGTATTGGCTGCCTCTTAAAGAAAATTGATCATCACCGCCCAATCCCCCGACCTAGGTTTCATTCGATCGGAAATCATCAGGGAGGAGTCTGAAACGCGCAACGCAACTTCCTAAAAGAGGAAACCAAACAAACACAAAAGGGGAGGAAATGGAGAATTTTAAAGAATGATAGGACACGTAGATAGGAACATGTTAAAGGTATAACATAAAGAACAAACACAGAAAAAGGAAATTGGATGCGAATATATAATATATCTATAAGGGAAACCTCTATCCACCTTTCCTATACCTTCTTCCCAATATAATACAATTACCTCATAAAGTGAAAAGAGCCTTTCCTTATGGAATTTTTTTTAAAAGAAATTTCATTGTGCCAACTTAAAAAAAAGCATCATGTGTATATATGCACCACATTTTACTATCCGTTCAGGTTATATGTATATGTATAAATTACGCTAATGTATTAGGGTGGATGAAGGTTGAATTTGGATAAAGTGTACCCACATTTTTGTGTAGTGTGGAAAACCACCCTGTGTACACCCAGCCAGGATATGAACCCCCATCTCCCCAACATCGGCAGTCTATAGTCTATTGCGATAGTGACGCCTTATACCATGCAGCCACCAAAACAAGTGATTGGTAAAAATAATGTGTGTAGTTTGGAGAGTAACATTACAAAAAAAAGAACAAAGCATTAATTTACCCAAAAAAAGTGTTTATTTTTGTTCTTTATGATGTAATAAACATGACAAACGAAATATCACTTGTCAGTAGCACCAAATCTCTACTACATCTTTAAAGATTTGAGATTTGAAAGAAACTGTAAGATTGAGATTCAACCCATCTCTAGTTTTGTACAGTACAAGCTCAAGAGCAAGGATGGCAAGTAGTTCTTAAAACTAGTTCTTTCTATACAAACATAAAATAGTGGAAGAATCAACCATTCATTTATTTAATATAAAATAACCTCTTTTTGACAATTTTGTGATAACCATATGGATAGCACATGGGTTTGTTCTGTTTCTTAAATTGCATCAACTAATCTGTTAGCCTTCTTTCTGTATTTTGTATTCTTAGTCCTTAGTTTTGGTCTCAAAATGGCAAAACACATTACCATTTTTTACACGGCATAGAAAATGTCCATGCGTATTAATCAAATAGCATTTTACTCCCAGACCACTTGACAAATACTTAATATTAAATATTGTGCATCCTGTAGAAAATAATCCTTTTACTTGATACATTATTTGTTGAATCTATATACAATAGATGAGGATAATATAAATTATAAATATAAAATTAGTAAACATAATTTAGAATGATTGCTTCAAGTGACCACCTTGGCCAACACAAGACCTAAGCCTAACGATATTCAAACCGTGAGGTACATTCCCTCCAGATGTTGAGGAACATTACAAGTTATTTTATTAGTTAGTACATTTCAATAAAAGATTATTCTAGAAAAAACACATTTTTTGATCACCTTCATTTGAAATTTACCTCGCATGGTCACACTCCACTTTATCCTTGTAGCTCTGTACAAATTTGGGAGGCAGACAGTCGTCAGCAATAGCACGGGCGATAAAGTTCCCCAGCACCGTAGGTGCATCAGGGGTATCCAAGATCAGGTCTGAAAGATTCTTCAGCAACATGTCGAATGCTGCATACAAACACACACACAACACACAATCAGAAACTAAGAGAGCTGAAAGATATGTACTCACACAAGAGCAAAGAAGTATTCAAAGTTCCATTCTATTGTGATGGCTGTCTAATCAGACTGCATTTGTCTGGAGAGGCTTGAGAATTACTAATCTCACTCTCAGTCATCGAGCTGCGAGTTGTGCCACATTAGCAGGGAGAGGACTAGTTTTTAGTTTTGTGAAGATAGAAAGAAAATAAAATTTAATATCACAAAATATATCAGTAAAGAATGTTATGTTGGTGTATTATAAAATGCTTTAGTGAAATCTCCAAGAACATGAAGATTTAGAGAACTAAGAAAGTTCTCCATATTAGTAAATATGAGAGGTGCTAATACATTTTTGAGTCATGTGTTTGAAGTGTCGTCTGGTCCATGGGGGAACTATGATGTGGAGTAGATTTATACTTTTCATCAAATAATGCAACTAACATCAAACAAGACAACCATCTGCTATTGATGTTGATCTTGCCAAAACTATGAACATGAGTAGATTCTGATCCATGAAGTACTGGCCCTAGCGTAGTGTCATCACAATGTGTGTCTCACCAGCTCACCTTGAGCAACACAGTCATATTGTGTGTCTCACCAGCTCACCTTGAGCAACACAGTTACATTGTGTGTCTCACCAGCTCACCTTGAGCAACAGTCATTTTAAACACTATATTGTGTTTGTTTTGTTTACAAGTTTCTATCCTCCTCTCCTAAACCTTCTTTCAAATGTTATACAATTATCTCATCAAGCGAAAGAGGTTTTCCTTATAGAGATGATTTTTTTAAACAGTAATGTATTAGATTAATTTAAACTATGGAATAATTACTAATCCTTATCTTGATCTACTTTGCCCTTTTATTAAATTTTTATTAGTTTTGTTCCAGCACCTCCGTATTACCAAGGGTTTGCTTCTTGATTGCCTTACACACTTAGATTGTGCTACACATAGACTACCTTGTGCGTGGTGGGAGCAAATAAGTTGAAACCGTCCGGCCCCTAAAACTTGTCTGTTTCTGTGCATGACGTCAGCTTAGGGGGGGACTTGCTTTACTGCGAGCATTGCACGCTATGGCACGTTCTAGAGTTATCTTTATTTTATACCATTATTAAGTAAACTTTTATTCCTTTTTCATTATAAACACCTATTTTATAACTGCAATATTAAGGCCACATCTATTATCTCTCGATTTTTTTTTAAATCTCTGATTGGAAATTACTGTTTTTCCTTTCTCATATATAAATATTAAATAATGCAATCGTGAAAATTTTCAACCTTAAAATATTGATGAATCTTTGTGTTTAATATGCCCCAAACCCCCCCACCCCCCAAAATATTAGTCAACAATGTTGTATGTTCCTGGGTCTTGATTCTAAAATATTTAATGAATTTTATTCAAACTTGAAATTGATATTTAATATGGCTATACCTCAGTATTTTTATTCAAACGCTAGCTCTTAAATTAAGAGTAATTTACTGAAAATTGATTTGTTTAAATTTAAAATTTTTTTACAGGTTGCTTTAACGATTTTGTTTAAAATGGATATCTAATGAGTGTTTACCTGACAAACACTCATTAGATATCCATTCTTGGGTTAAAAAAATCATTTATGGACAGTATACTAATGAGTAATGGTTAATTTCTTCTAAATGGCTTTATCTTTCTGCATTTTTGTGGAGAATAAAGTAAAATACGACATTGTAAGGACTTCTGGAAATCTTCTTCTGCAAAATGATCAGAACAGATTGTGGCTGGATGGAAATGTTATAATTAGCTTAGAAGAAATAGTCTAATTTAATGAAGAAATAATTTTGTAAATATCAAAATTAAAAATAAATACGAAGGAAACGATACTAAATTATTTTAAATATTTAACAAGACTCTTAAAAAAATGTAAAATTAGAAATTTTTACGTTCTTATTTTTCCCCCACGTCCATCTGGGCTGTACGCATTTATTTACACAAAACAATATGGATATTAGAAATGTAAAATTTAGAGGAAATATACCCTCATCTTAATAGGAAGGGAGGAGGAAATCATTTATGAAAACCAACCCATATCACACTCAGCTGAGAATCAAATCTCAACCTTACCCGTCACTAGCAAACAAGAGTTGATTGGCTTGATGATTAGGCTAAGACCATGTGATCACCTGTGGCTGTCAAACTAAACAATCAAATCACTTGGTGTACATCTATGACAGGAATTTCCAACTTAAACATGTCAAAAGGCCACAGTTGAACCCTCGGAATCTAGTGGCGGATAGCAATATAGTCGGATAATTTCTGTCAATCTATGCAAAAATGATAAAAGGTATTTAATTGTGAATGAAATAATAAGTGATAATTCAAACATGTTTAATTACATATCAAACGAATTTTCTGACAAAAATATACTCTTTGCTAAGTCAATGTAACACAGCAAACGTAAGGAAGAGATTATTTGAAGCTTTCATGGATTTATTCCCATGCTAGTCAAAACTTTCCATTTCTCGGATAAAACACAAAACTTTATTACAGTATATTATTTTCACAAGAAACTCGTGGGCCACCAGTTGGGAATCTCCGATCTAGAGAAATAACTTAGTATTGTTGAAATATTACATGAAGGAAAATCATGTAAAGCTTGCCCATTATAAGCGTAATTGTAAAGCATAGCATTGTTGGAAATACGAATTATTATATTGCATGTCTAAAATTTTTAAAATACTGACAACTAATAACAAGTTGTAACAACGGCAGAAAAACAATGAAAATATAATACACTCGAATTAAAATGACAAAGTAGAGAAAATTCCTATTAATAAAATACAAGCTACAGTATTGCTAAACTAAAATACTCTATTTGCAGTTTAATCTTATGTGTTTGTCCACTTTTATGAAAAAAAGCATTAAAAAAATATTGATCCACCCGCATCGCCGGGAATGTGTACAGAGTCAAATGTCATATCTAGTTTGGTTTGTCGTTGATGGGGAGATTGGGGTTCAAATACCGACCGGGCCTACTTACGTTGTTTTTCCTAAATGGTTTTCCATCCTCTTTCCACGCAAATTCCTACCTTATTAGTATAAATATGAGGACTGCCTGAACAGGTAAAAAGACGGGGCTCACATTATATTTTTTTATAAACACAGGTCTACTAATGCTAATAAAATAGTAGGACCTTACGCAATAATACTAACAAAATTAATTAATATACATACCCACTTCAGTTGTTGAATCCTGGAAGTGGGAGGTGGGGCCCTTTCTTAAACGGTTTTCCACTCTCCCTCCATGCAAATACGAGTACACTTCTTCTAAATTCAACCATCTTCACCCCTAGCATATTTGCGTAGTTAAATATGCATATAGTTCAAAATAGTAAAAATACATGGTGACACAAACACATTTATTTAAAAATAGCTTCTACATGATTTTAGATTTTGATTGGATTAACGGCGATAATAAGTCTTGAAGACCCCGTAGTGCAGCTTATTATTACTATTAAATTATATATAATATTTTAACGAATGTTTGTACAATTTATCTATAGAGCATCAAATGGTGCAATATTATATTTGTTATTTGTTAGAATAGTCAGAGAAATTTACTTACAAGTTTTCAGATTAAATTTGTGCTCCCACTTACATACTACTATCCAATTTCTTTTATCAAGTTCATCCTTCAGAAACCTAAGATATTTAATATCGTTGCCAAACTTGGCATGATTCCTAATTTTAAAAACATTTAAACACACTAAAGAGGTGGTATATTTGAATTGTTTCCCTCAAATTGTCCCTTCTTCAGCTACCCGACTCCCCCGAAGCCGACGTCACGACAAGAAGGAAGGAGTGGGGGAACATGCACACGATTTCACCTTTACTTCTTCACACCACGTACCTTGTGTACAGGGATGTTACACATATAGTCATACATTGCACTAATTGAGCACTAGGATTAAATTGACCATATTTATACTTTGAGCACATTTTGTAAAATAATAAAGAGCTCTGTTACTAAATGTACTTTCATTAGTCTTAAAATAAAACATTTAAATTACAAAAATAGCAATCTAATATCAAGCAAGTTCTTGAATGTTTTAATGTTTAGATTAAACCGAGACTAATGTATCAGCAACATGGTTGAGGCACAGTACCTCTGCCAATGTCTTTTTGTGTGACAACACGTCCGTACAGGTCAGACACTAGGACAGATGTCATTTCTCGGTGTGATGGTTTGTGATCCATCGCTATCTCGACTGCAATGACAGGGATCTAGAAACATTAAACAGCCGGAATCAAGTCAGTTATTTGAGGTGCAATGTGAACAAATGTTGATCAACTAGCAGACTTGGTCTCCCAGCACCCATAGGAGCAACATGGCACACACTCCTACTAGAGGATATGGATGGGCGCTTATTATTCATTATTTCTACCAATTCAGAGGCTCACAATGCATCGAGCAAATCAATTTTCTTTCCCACAATTATTAAATAATCAAATCCAATAATTGGCTTAAAAAAGTCATATTTAATTTTTCAAAAAAATATGGCGCTACTTTTTTTAAATAGTAAGTTTACATATATTGATGAATTACATAGATCACTAAGGTATATGGATTGGTGCTGTAAAATTGCTTTCATAATATTAAAATTTTAATGACACCAAAAGTTGTTGCAAGCAAGCCTAGATACAGCATATTTTAAAACAAGTCTATATTTATTGTATTGGGGTGTGAAAATATTTGAAACTTTGACTTGGCTTCAGAACGATCAGCCAGGACTTTACTTTTAAAAAAAAATCCCGTTTCAACAATTAAAAAACTTCGCCAGTAAAGATATTGATAGCTTGGATACTAAATTTATGATCAGTTATTGCCATTTAGAGCTGTTAAAATTTAATATGAATATGAATTTTAATTTGTGATAACAGGATTTATCAAAATAAAACAAACTATCACAATAAATTGTGCAATAAAACATTTCCCCAAGTAATTGTACACCATAAAAATAAATAAATAACAATGTTACTATTTTTATAATAAAGGAAATGGATAAAACTAAAGAAAAAGGTAAAATAAACTGCTAAGAGTAAATTTGATGAAGAAAGCCCACCTAGGGAAAGAGGAAAAAGTGTGAAGAATCTAATGCACAAAGGGTGACATCTTCTGTCTTCTATAGTAGGAGTAGTCACACACATTTTAACACAAATAGAATAATATTTCGGCATTGTTGCCTTTATCAAACACAAAGAAGAGAGAGAGTATCAAATAACACAAACAATGGATTACTCCATTTTGAATTTAAAGAAAAACTGTTAGAAACACATTGTGCCAACTGTTTTGGGGAGTAAAGATAAATTTCTTGGCTATGGTTAGTATTTATATAGGCCTATATATTATATTTAAAAAATATATTACTATTTTTAAAAGAATAAAACAACTAACAAAATATTTGAACTGTGATAATATTTAATCTTTTAACTTTGAATTAAAAGAAGTGGACTTGACAAAGGTTTGAATATTTTTCTAGACATTAAATGCATTCAAACAAAACTGTTTATTTGAAGGGTACATGTGGTATTTTATTTCTCATACCATAATGTAATTATGTTTTTAAATTAATAAAAGTAGTTTATTGTTGAATGTCAGTTCCAAAATAAGTCCACCTAGTAAATCTTTTTAATCAAGTGTTTACATCATTTGAATGGATATGTTTGTAAAATGTAATATTTTCCACAATATAGGCTCACAAGTAGTATTAAAAACACATGCCTGCAAAATGTGGGTTATTTAAATTTGTCTTTAATGTAATGAGTGATTCTATGATTTTTAATGTGCTGATTTCAAATATAGCCTAAATTTTTCCCTACCATATAAAGATTTCCACAAAGTGGATTTGAAAATATTGGAAAAACACTTATTAATATGTATACTGGTTAAAGCTTATTTGTTTTTGAAAAATTAAATAATATTCACAAAATTACTGCCGGAAAACCATTATGAACACTTAATGGGATTTACAAGTCCTTATAATACCTTTTTCTTTTCCCCTCAAAGCTCCTTTTCAAACTTATCCTCTTGTATACATACAGCTTTCGGCTCTTCTCTGTGCAGCATCCAACAGCGGTCCACCACCATGTTTATGTTCCATCAATCCTGGTATCTGCATTCCATCTCCTTGAGGTCTTGATGGAATCTTTCCCCTTGCTCTTCACTCACAGCACCAAGATATTCGAGAAAATAGTCCAAATGGGAACTCAGTAAATGCACATTCAAGCTCATCGAACAACCCAAGTCCTTGAATTTTGTGTATTTGATGATTATCAATGAGCATGTTTTCCACAATACACTTGAAGTCCTTATTGTTTTAAAGACTTCTTCTTTCAGAAGTTTCCGAATACGGTAACTGGACTGACAAAAACACCTTCTTTCAGTTTCACTTCTAACTGTCCTTAAAACTTGTCACTCTAGTATTTAAAACCCTCTCCTTCTTTTGACACGGACTTTACAAATTGCTTCATCAAACCAAGCTTGATATGAAGTGGAGCCAGGAGGACTTTTCTTGGATCAACCAAAGTCTTCTGTACTACATTTTTTATTCCAGGTTCTAAAGTAGCCTTACGTGGCCACACATTTTTGATTAAGTGTTTCCTCTTATCCCGGCTATCCCAGTCACACTTAGTGTATCCTCCCTGTTGTCCAAGAAGCACGGAAATTACCTTAAGATCGCCGTATATCGTCTATCCATGACCCCTGTATTTCCCTTTGATGAGAATTAAGGCGAAATTCTCGTAGCATTATTTCAGGTGCAAAGAATGTCCTACTGGTACTGAATCATATTTACTACCATTATGGAGAAGAACTGCTTTGAGCCTTCTTTTTGATAAGTCAATAAAGAGCCTCCACTCTTTCACATTATACTGTATGTCAAACCTTGCCATCAGTCCAGGAACATTTCTACAATAAGCCAGGTTGCCATCTTGAGAAAAGTATAGCATAAAATATTTTTCTCGGTTTCTGAACCATGAAAAAAAGTACCAGGAAACAATAAATTATTTTACTTTAGCCTAGAACCTAATAGTCCTGAAGATTTTCTAGGAAGACTCAAGTCTTTGACTATATCTAAGAAAAAAACTGTCAGGAGAATTAATATAAACCCTTGCAGCCATTAAGTACACTTAAAATGGGATTAAAACCACAAAAAAAAAAACTTACCACTATGGAAAAAAGTAAACTTCTGCAAAAATTTAAACCTGTCCCTCCAAGATCAAATTGAAACTGAGAAGACATTCAAAGAAATTAATGAAAGAATGTGGAAAGGGGAAACTAAAAGGAAGTGGGTCACTATATTATCTCACCGTCTTAAAAACTAAGTAAACAATGTTTTTATGGAATTCTCGTTTTAGCTCATTGCACTACTGTTTATTGTCACCAAATAAGCCCCCCTTTGAACCGTCTTTATTATAAGAATACTCCTCCATCAATTTAATGATAAAAATAAAATGGTCTAAAAGAAAAAGAAAAAATTCTTAGATGCTTAATGAAATCAATTGGTGGATATTGATATCGGAAAATTTGAGTTTGTGCAAAAATGTTACATGATGGAATTCTTTAGCTATTTTTACTGAAATCAGCGCCCAAAAATCTATAAGAATCAGTGATTAGTTTTCGAACAATTATTCCATTGCAGGCCTGTGAAATTAATAGTACAGTAGAGACTTGGAAACTCGACCTAATGTGGACTGAGATGGTGTCGAGTTATTGAAATGTCGAGTTTTACAAATAAACTTGCATAAGACATGTTTACTAAACAAGGATGAATCACAGTACAGTATCGAATATTATAGGTACAGTTGTAATGTACTGTAGTATTGTATGGTACAGTAACAGTAATATACGTACAGCACAATATATTACGCTTTAATATAATGGTGTACATACATACGTGTAATATACATACATGCACTACAGTACTGTACATATAATATTGTATTGCTTCGAATAACACTGTTACTGAATTGGAAAACTAACAAACACAGCACTTGTAAAAACACCACAGCCCGGCTGTTCCACTCGAGATACACAAACAAACAGAGGTTATACAGTTGAATGACCTTGGATTGTGATGACTGGCGCAAACAACTGTGTACACTTGCATGTGCCGAGTTACATGAAATGTCAGTTACCGAGTGTCGTGTCGAATTTCCGATATGCTACTGTACTACCTTTTTAAGTGATTGATGTGTATATTTTGTGCATTTGATGGTTATCAATACAGTATGCTTTGTTTATAGCACAGATAAATATAATCTTTATACAGGAAAGAAAAACAATTACTTTACAAACCTATTAATTTTTGTTTATGTTATTAATCAAATACTCAATATTTGCTGTCAAAAACTCAAGATTAAGACCAGTCTAAATGTGCAGAGATTAAAGACTCAATCTAATTATGGATTCAGGACAAATAAATATTGACAAAATGTAACAAATGTATATTATTATATCAGTATTAATACAATATATCAAGATAAGACCACTTTAAAACATATATGACACATGAATATAATTCTTATAATCGGCAGTTTGCAATTAATAAAAAAAACTCTTGCATCGCATGTGAAATATGTTATTTTATATCTAAGAATGGTAAAACTACAAACTTAATTTATATTAAATCAATTACATCAACTAATATTTAATTATTTGCTAATCAATTACTATACCACCAATGCACCGAGTATATGATTCATGAATTTTAAAAATGATTGTTTAGAATGAATAGAATATTACCCCTTCTAGTGGGTGTGTCTAACTCATGTAGTATAGTTTGGTTTAAGGAAGAGGGAGCTAGAATCATCATGGGTGGTTTACCTCTCTTCAAGCAAATATAGCTACATTTCGTATTATCTTCTTTTTTTCCCTTAGCACTGCATCTTACATGCTTTTAACTTACCTTTGTTAATTAAAAAATTGAGGTTAAATGTTGATTGTACCTGAATGACTTGTTGTGTTTTAACAAGAACTTTTGGACTAGCAGGTGTGTAGCGTTTGGCGTTCTAGACTTCTTTCAAAGTTAAAATACCAAATGATGGATTGTTAGTTAAATCTTATTATAAATATGTGAATTCCAGTTAAATACCATGGCAGTGGTGCCTTACATTGGATTTACAATGTGGCTTGTTAATAATATGTTAATGCCAGGAAAACAGGTTTAAAATATGTATCCCAGTTGAAAAACAATGAAGTGATCCCAAGTTAGGATGCAGCCCCCCACTTACCATGAACCTCTTGGAGCCAAAGGGGATCTCGTCAAAGGCCAGGATGGCTTCTCCTGTATCGCCGTGCTCCAGGTATTCCAGGATGATTGGTTCTGTGTTTTTCTGAAACGCGTGCAACAACAATGATAGTTTCCATACACTTAACAAAGTTTAACAAATAAAATTATAGCTATAGAGAAAATTATTTTACTAAATCATAACAATTTGTACATTATTTGAGAGATATTTTGAGCAATACGGTAGACAGTTAACAATTTTAGGAGAGACAACATTTATAATACTTGCCAACTCTTGTGATTATTGTTGGTTTGAGAGTCTTTGGCCAACAGTTAGTTCTGTGTGAGAGAGAGGGAGAGTGGTTGTTATTTGGCTTCTTAAATAGAACTTCCATATAAAAGCTAAAGTTTAACAAAAATTGGTAGCTTCAGTGGATTTAATAAAAGGATGTCTCAACTGTATTTAGTTTTGACTTAAGTCCATTTTTATTGTTTATTTTTCAATAGTGTTAACATTGTCTTTAGATACCAGGGGTGTGAATTTAAATTTAGCATAGTAATAAACTTGAAATTTCAAATTATTTGCATCTTTTTGACTAACCAAAACAGACAGTGAGTAATTTAAATTCAACACATTTTTATATAATGCGAGATATCTTTGATAAGTAGTGAATTATTAATTATTTCTTTTATCTATATTCACATAATTTTAATTATTTGTTTTTGACTAAAACCAAATAAACCTATCCTTTGTCAAGTTTCATCACAAGATTTAAGCTTGTTGGAATGTTTTGTTTAAACACAATAGATTTACTTTTTTAAACCGGCATCAAATTCATAACCAATAGGAATAAAGCTGTGCAGTCTAGGATTAATATGTCAAATGCTCGTATCGGGTATACAATTTAAATTTAAATATGAGTTATAACAACCATAAAAAAACATTAAAACTTAATTTACGATCCAGTTTGACTTATTTGTATTTAAAGGAACAAAAATAAAATTTGATAACAAATGACAAACCTACTTTGGTGGCGGCATTGTCTAGGGTGCTACTCTCAAAATACACTAGCCTACTGATGATGGTGGGGAGATTGTGGTTTGAACCTGGTCAGGTGTACTGAGGGTGGTTTTTCCCGTGAAAATGTAGGTACACTTCCTCTAAATTCAACATTCCATCCTTAATCCTTAAAGCATTAATCTAATTAGTACATAAACTTATAACCCAAATAGGTAATAAAACACAGTGCTTAGAAAAAACCTAGGCTTAATTGAATTAATTTGATAAAATGTATCGACAGACATTTTAAATTAAATTAATACTAAACCACTATGCTAATTGTTGAGACTATTTTACCAATAGTTGTGTGACCATTCAAAAAAGCATGTTAAAAATTATGTCATGTGATTGTTACAACTGTCTTGAGATTTCTCCTTAGATTTCAAGTTGGTATTTTTTCTTGGTGTTCAAGTTGGACAGAAACTAAATAAGTACTATATTCAATAATGCATTATATTCTTATAGTCGCTGTTCATATGGTTTAAGACATAATATTATAATAGATGTCAATATAATAATAAAAAACATATACATAATGTTGAATATTCCATTATTCGCTATTTTCCCTAAGAAACACTTCTTGTTGTTAGGTACCGGTCACTGGTTATTTATCCCCTATTTCCCCTTACTCTATTCTACTTGCCTGCAGATTTCTCAGAATTCGCTACCCCCTTCCCTCGGTCACATTCTAAAAGCCAGCCCTGTTGCACTTGGCGTCTGGGACTCTGCAAACAGTGTGCGTTGGAAACCATTCCCTAACACATCTCGGTGAACCTCTCTGGCTTTGTTTCGTTTGAATATGAATTCATCAAAAACTCTGTGCAAAGTGATTTAGTGCGCGACTATTTACATATAATATGTTAATAATGTTCAATCTGTGTGTTTTATTTTGTATCTAATATCTGGACATCAAGACCATCTTTCTCAGACTCATCTGTGTACCTCCAGCCGAAGACATCCCTTAAAGGTAGACTTAACAAAATACATTTTTATATACCAACGTTCAAATCCCACCTCTGTTTTAGTGTTACTAAAAATGGTCCTCTGGAACTAAATTACATTTTAATATATTTTTAATTGTAATAAACAGATCGCTCACACACATTCATTGTTCAGCCTAGGTTCAAAGAACGCCCCTGCCTGATTTTGTTATAATTAATCCATGGAAAGAGCAAACTGATAGATAAAATGCTGATAAGGCGAGTTAAACAGTAGAATTGCTTTTGAAGTCTAAATAATTTAATTTTGTTTGCATAATTATTTTTGCTAGAGAAATTTGGATTTCCAAAGATGAAAAAGATGAAGTGTCATTGAATGACTGAAATTTTTTTTTTTAAATTAAGATCAGAAAAGCAAATATTTATATTTCTCAAACACAATCTCAGTTTTGATAAACTTGTCTACTAGTTAGGTTTCAAATGCTCAGTGATTGCCGAGGATGAAGCATGGACTTGCCACGACATCACATAATCTAAGGGTCAAGGATGGGGAGGAACCCCAGTGTTACATGTTCCCCAACCTCTCATTCTAATTTAGATATTTTGAAACCTTTATATCCTCGTCTGACATTTCTGGGATGATGGTCTTGAGTTCAATGTCTCCATTGTCGAGCGAGTCGCTGTCATAGTTGGGGTCATTCATGTCAACATCAACTTCTTGCAGTTCAGAGCCTGGCTTGCCCCACACCCCCTTTCCTCCAGCGCCCCCTGGAACATACAGAGAGCAACAACGTTGTTCACATGTTGACATTAGATGGGAGTGAGACACAGATCCTATTTGAGATGAGGTTTTGATCACCTACATGTTTACACTAGGAACCCATTATATTAGCCATTGTTTTTTAATTTTCAATTGGTATTTTTTTATTTAGGCCTATGTTAATGTTAGAGTAAAGCCAGCTGGTGTTTAAATTTAGTTTTCATAAATATTAAATATTAAAATGGACCTGAAAGAGATAGTGTGTAATGAGGTGGACTGGATAGAACTAGATCAAGATACAGATGGTAAAGAACTAACTCAAGCTAGGGATAGGGTATAGTGAGGTGGACTTGTGTCACTTGTGAGCGCCACAGATAAGGTTTTGTAGATAGTTTGGTAGTATGGTGTTTGGGCTAGAAATATTTGTTTCCAGATGAAGCACTAACTAATACATATGCAGACAAGAGAATTATGTAGTACTTATAGAAATTTAACCTGGGGAACATGCACATTAGTTGTTATGAACATTTTCCTCTTATCACAATCCTCGAAAGTTGGGTCATTTGAGCTGATCCAACCAAACTTGGAGGTTTGTGACCATCATGAGTCCAGTCACTATTCAGTCGAGAGTAACCAAACTGGGAGTTTTGTGACCATCATGAGTCCAGTCACTATTCAGTCGAGAGTAACCAAACTGGGAGTTTTGTGACCATCATGAGACCAGTCACTATTCAGTCGAGAGTAACCAAACTGGGAGGTTTGTGACCATCATGAGACCAGTCACTATTCAGTAGAGAGTAACCAAACTGGGAGGTTTGTCACCATCATGAGTCCAGTCACTATTCAGTCGAGAGTAATCAAACTGGGAGTTTTGTGACCATCATGAGTCCAGTCACTATTCAGTCGAGAGTAACCAAACTGGGAGTTTTGTGACCATCATGAGAACCAGTCACTATTCAGTCGAGAGTAACCAAACTGGGAGGTTTGTGACCATCATGAGTCTAGCTACTATTCAGTCGAGAGTAACCAAACTGGGAGGTTTGTTACAATCATTAGTCTAGCTACTATTCAGTCAAGAGAAGGTATCCAAGCAGTTTGGACAAATCATTTTAAGTGACTGATTTGGGAGTGAAGTTTAAAAAATTAATAAAGATAATTTGTTCAAACCTTGTGTTTCTATATTTATTATTTATATTATAAAATGCATAATAGGCTTGTTGAATGTGCAAATAGACATAACATTGGAGATTTTAGTTTTGATATGTATTTAAAGATGAATATGATGCAATATATTCTAAATAATGATAATTTATTAGGATGATATGGATACTAAATGATTAAAAATACAATTTTCCTCTAAAAAAACTCAAGTAGTTTGTAAAATTATCCATAAAGTCACACTAAAAAACACCGAGAAAAATCTTTGACCTGATATAAAATGGATTATTCTCAACGACAATAAGTTCTGCCCAGTGCTTTTCTTCTCACTTGATATTTCTCAAAGTTTGTCAACTCAACCATTTTTATCTCCAAAACTTTTAAAAATATTATGTAGTACATCATATAGTAGAATATACTTAATATGTTTGTGTATGTGTATATATCCATACATAGTAGGCCTATATAATTTGGTGTTTTAGGCTAGGTTTCATTTGTTTCTGGTCCTAGATGGGTTATGTATGGGCTGTTAGTTATTAAATAAAAATAATGATTGGGCTAATTTTTATCAAATGAAATGCTAATTTTTTGGGATTTAAAGCACATGTATGATAAGAAATATTGTTATTTAAAAAAATCATGTAAAGAACCAGCGTTTATTCCTCAAAGAGAAAGAAAAACTGAGAAATACAATAGTAAAAAAATCAATAATTCTTAGGTTTTTCGACAAAGAAAGCACTGAGTGATCAAACAATTTTTCTCTCCAGTTTTTTGAGGAGTTTCCACTTCTTTAAGCTCTCGCTGCTCAGTTCCACACATAGTTTTAACTCCCTCCAACACACCCTGTGCAGCAGCACTAACTTCCTGTCAATTCCCCTTCTGTATTGCTATCTTTAATTGTTCATTGGTTTCTTTGAACAGACGATCAGTTGCTTCACTAAGTTTTGATGTCACGGTAACAGTTCAGGTTTGTTTACATGGGCTTTCAATGTAGCTTTGATCATCAAAATTCCATTTGATGTTCATTCAGAAGTGTAAATCTTGATACCTTTCAATGTCTGCATTCCCATACGATAGAGACAATGCGGTCTTGATAACTTTCGCCAATTCCTGTTTTGTTTTTCTTTGCCTTGCTACATATTTTATTTTAAATCGTATCACAATATTATTAAATCTTATTTCAAAATCTGGTTTCGTCTCCATCTGCAACATCTTCCATTTGTCAATGAGCACATCTTTAGTATCAAAAGATGGATAAAACTACATTTCAACAGCTTTTCAGTTTTCCACAAGAGAAGGGTTTAAACATCTCAGAGCCTTAATCAAACCACCTTTAATTGCTTTTTCAATTAAGAATTTGTATCGAGCATTAACATATTATTTAGTTAGCCCTTTTCACAAACACAAAGAAAACTTATTCTAGAAGATATGAACGTTAAATTTTAACTTTTAGTGAAAAAACAATGTTTTGCATGAGTAACAATGAGTGATCAAACAATTTTTCTCTCCAGTTTTTTGAGGAGTTTCCACTTCTTTAAGCTCTCGCTGCTCAGTTCCACACATAGTTTTAACTCCCTCCAACACACCCTGTGCAGCAGCACTAACTTCCTGTCAATTCCCCTTCTGTATTGCTATCTTTAATTGTTCATTGGTTTCTTTGAACAGACGATCAGTTGCTTCACTAAGTTTTGATGTCACGGTAACAGTTCAGGTTTGTTTACATGGGCTTTCAATGTAGCTTTGATCATCAAAATTCCATTTGATGTTCATTCAGAAGTGTAAATCTTGATACCTTTCAATGTCTGCATTCCCATACGATAGAGACAATGCGGTCTTGATAACTTTCGCCAATTCCTGTTTTGTTTTTCTTTGCCTTGCTACATATTTTATTTTAAATCGTATCACAATATTATTAAATCTTATTTCAAAATCTGGTTTCGTCTCCATCTGCAACATCTTCCATTTGTCAATGAGCACATCTTTAGTATCAAAAGATGGATAAAACTACATTTCAACAGCTTTTCAGTTTTCCACAAGAGAAGGGTTTAAACATCTCAGAGCCTTAATCAAACCACCTTTAATTGCTTTTTCAATTAAGAATTTGTATCGAGCATTAACATATTATTTAGTTAGCCCTTTTCACAAACACAAAGAAAACTTATTCTAGAAGATATGAACGTTAAATTTTAACTTTTAGTGAAAAAACAATGTTTTGCATGAGTAACATGTTTTTCAGATCAAATAAATCATTTACATCATAGTTACCTTCTCTAACAGTTCTTGTAGCTGAAGGTATAGGATATAAATTAAAGGGTCATCTCATCTCATTGGAATCTTTCATTGAAGCTATTCTTTAGAAGATATAGGTAGTGAAGTAAAATTGTACTTTGAGTGTTGAACAACGTAAAATGTTGGTGATATATTTTTATAACAGTCCGATTATTTTGCCCCAGTTGTCTCTACTGATACTCTCTTTCTCTGTCAGACAAACTGTGACGTTTTCAAGTGTGAAAATACATTTAATATTATGAGGGTAGGACATACAGCAAAAGAAGATGGTATCAACAGTGAATTTAGTTTATTGATTAAGAAACATGCAATCAGTTATATATTTATATAATGTAGTACATTATTTAGATTATCTTTTAAACATGGGGGAGTGATCAGACAGAATCCAAACAATAATAATAGTGAAAATAGAAAATTGGGTAGGCCTAACAGGAGTTACTCCTTAAACTTGAAAACAAGCCAAGGTTACAATGCTTGGTTCTAGACACCACTAATGTAATCTCAAAAACAACAGGTTTATTATATAACTCAAGTCAAGTCAAGCCAACTTAATTATTAGTTACAAGATAAACATTAGATAACTTCCCCAAGAAGTTGGAAAGAGTACAACCCTCATTACTAGCAGGACATTAATTAAGGAGTTAGGGAGCTAGCCCATAAATGAAAATTATATGTGGGTATTTTCACAAAAATGTCAACCTTTTCACAAATTACCTGAACCTCGGTGTGTTTTATATTAAATTTAAGCTTATGCTCTCTATATTATGAATATACATGAGATTATAAAATAATTTAAATATTTTATTAGATATTAATAAAGTTTTTAGACCTAATTTAATTTGAAAACATTTGGTGGTTTATAACAGGTGTTGAGAAGTAGAAGTTCTAATAACTTGAGTTTGAAATAATTTGGGGCAGCCAAAGTTTGAAAATATGTACTATAACGGTTAAGTTAACAGTAGACTCATAATCAGAGTTTTATTAATTATTTACGTCTTTAAACTTAAGTTTATAAAAATGTTTACACCCAACACCATGACAATGACAATATTTTGATAGAACTGTATTGAGACAAAATTGAATTATCATTTCAGGCCATCAATAATTGCCTAATAAGGTCGATTTAAGTATTAGAACTTTTGTTTGTAAAATGAACCGTTACTCCAGACCTGACACTAGATGATTGTTTATTTGGCATGGACACAGTTTTTGTGGTTTATGTTGTCATCACTTAAAAACAATTAGAAAGACACACTAAAAATAAATATGCTATATTTTTACATCAATTGAAAAAAGAAGATGAACAACAAATTAAGGCAAGAAATTTCTCATTAATATATTGGCATCACTTGAAAAAAGGAGGGAAACACCAGACCAAGCTAAGAAGTTTTACTGTTATTCATAACAGTTAATAACATTCCACACTAAATGTATGTGTACTCATATTAATCTATTCAATTACCTTTCTTCTATATTATTGTGTACGCCTGGTTAAAAGAATGTTAAAAAGTTGTAATTTTTTTTAATTGTCGATTTATATACCCTTTAACTAGTTTATTTTATATCTGAGCACTGTTTACATTTGAATTTAATTTTTACCATTTTTTTTCAGTGTATTCTCTCAAGTTAAGAACGGGACTGACAAACAAGGAAAATATGAACCGATGTAGGGAAAAGTTGGCTGGAGAATCTAACTTAAAAGAGGAACATTTAAGGAGAGAAAGAGATGCTGAAAGTAGAAAAACAAGAAAATATAATTTAAGCAAATGTGAAATGAAATCTTTTTGGAGGAAGAAGTCTGAGCGAGTTAAAGAGTGGTACAGAAAAAAAAGCCATCAAAGATAATTACCTTGCCATTATCTAAGGAATCAGAAACTTTACAAGAAACAGCCAAACTCTATTCTCCATATTGCAGCAAACAATCTTTAGGAAAGGTCATTAAAAGGGCACAAAATCAGTTACCTAACTCCCCCAGAAAAAGGAAAGCAGTGAATAAGTCTTTGGCCAAAGATGTTGGACTACATGTTACTCCATCCCACAAAATTAGAAGTGTCTTAATAGGTGATTGCGTTTTATAATTAATAATGACATTTCTTGGCAAGCCCCAGGATGGAAAGACTGACTAATTTATTGGGAAAAGGATCCCTATACTGGCGAGAAGAAAAAATATATAGTGCAGGCTCGTTACATGTTTCTGTCTTTGTCAGAAGCACACAGAAGATTTAGTAGCGAGTATCCCAAAAATAAAAGTAGGCCTTACAAATTTCTCAATGCTACCTTCGCCCAAAGCACTGCAAACCATTTGATAAAATGCCTTACAATGTATGCATATGTTAATATCATGAAAATGTCTGTTGCTTATTGCTCTAAAAGAATACACAGAGTTGAAAGTTGAATTTGATGGTTTTATAAAACAGATAGTGTGTGATAGTTTATACAAAGAGTGTATGTCACACACATGCTCTATGTGCGAGAATAAGCTAAATCAGTTTGCTCCAAGTTTTTATCATAAGGAAACATTAGTGAAATATCATCAATGGCAAAAGACAGACAACCATGTAGTGAAGGTAGAGATTATTAGTAATATGTTTGAATGTTTCAGTGAGTTACAGTCTCAGCTGAAAACATTTCTTATACATACATGCATA
Source organism: Timema genevievae (assembly GCA_902155825.1). Classification (NCBI taxonomy): domain Eukaryota; kingdom Metazoa; phylum Arthropoda; class Insecta; order Phasmatodea; family Timematidae; genus Timema; species Timema genevievae. The sequence continues at coordinate 121,823 of CABFWO010002351.1, forward strand.
CATACAACAAGTGAAGTCAAGCAACATACTTTGACAAGCTGAAGAGAGAACTCAATGGCCAAAAGATTCTACTACAAGTAGATTTTTCAGAAAATGTAAGCCTCTTGCAACAAAATTAAATCTAGTCTGCTCATTGGTGTTACAACTAAGCTACTGTATTCACAAGCTATGCAAGGATCAATACAGATGTTAATGAAGGAATTGTGACTGTATCAGATTGTCTTGATCACACAAAAACTAGTGTTTATAAATTCATGGACTACATTCTGTTACCTGAAAGGTAAATATAACTCTATAGAAGAAGTTGCAGTTTCTCCCAATTCAGGCAGAGGTTTCAAATTTAAATCATTTTCAGAATAAACATGACACTGCACACAGCAAGGGGGTTGTTGATGGTATTGGCGTCAAGTACAGTCAAGAAAAAGGGTTTCAAATGCAGAAGAATTTGCTCATAGCACAAACTATAAACCTCAAACTGCACATAAAATTCATTGATAAGAAGGAAATATAGGAGAACACAAGCTTCATCGGGAAGCTGTGGGATAATCTCAGCCCTGTACCAAACTGCCAGTCTATACACTAAGTTAGACCACAAGACAAGTCAAACTTCTTGCACCAAGTCATTTACTATAGTAAAACTTAAACTGATAGAAGAGATAAGTGAATTAGAAAATTCTGAAAGTGAAAATGAAATAAAAAATCAAGATAACGAGCCCCAATTAGACAAGTGGGTGGTTGTTAAATATGAATAAGACAAATTTCCAAGTGTTGTGACTAAAGTTATAGAGAACAATGTCCTTGAAGTAAATGTCAAAAACTGAATCAATGGCCACAACAGGAACATAAAATAGCATTGAAAATGTAATTAAAAAAATCAAGCCATCTGTTGAAGAAACGAGAGGACAGTTTTTATTTTCTGGAAAAGTGGAATTGTTGCAGTTGAGAGACATAAAATCATCATAGGGCTAGCCATACCATCATTAAAATAAAATATTATGCAAAGTCTTATAAAAGGCTTGGTGTAATAAAATGCTTTGGGTGTAAAAATATGGTGTCGGGTGTATACTTTCAGACAAATTACGCGCGACACTGCTGTTTTATACCTGACATTGATTTTTATTTTATTAGTGCTGATTTGATATTTAGTAATTTCCATTGTAATTTTAAGGAAGTGTGTTTAAATGTATTATATTTTATATGCTATCTCAAAAAAAGTTCTAAGCCTTCACAATTTACAGATAATTCATAATATAATTGGGAATGTGTTTTTGTCAGCGCTCTGTGTTTTAGACCCAACACCAAACTTAAGTTAAACAAAAATTGTTTATAAAAGTGTTTTTAAATTATATGTGTTCATGATGTAAATAAAAGTGTTTTGAATATATTGCATGTGCTAAATTGTCCTCTTTTTTGTAAAGTATTTAAAATATAGAACAAGAATTGATAATAAATGCTTCTGATTTTTACACCCGACACCATGAAACTGCTCCTAATATTTTTTCATAGCTTGGATTAAAATATATAAATAAACTTAACTATTCATTATTTTGATGACAACAAACATCCAACAGTATGATTGCAGTAACTTTGGTTTACTTTGTACACTACTTAACAATAATTTTAATTTTATTTATAGTGTTTCCATTTATTATAATGATATCGATTAGGAAAGTAATGCAAATTTAAAATCGATAATAAAAGCGGTGTTTGAGATACTTTTTAGTGTAATTATTAACTTTCTTTAATAAAATATAATGCTGTACCTCTAATTCAACGAAAGCACCACTTACTCACTAATTCTGGGGAAATAAAGCTCTATTGGCTTGTAAGAGTTGTGAAGTTAGCAAGCAGACCTTGAGATCAGATTTTAAAAGAAAGTGTGTTTTTTGTCATAAGGTGTTTTCATTGACTGAGAATCTCAGTACTATTCTACAAAGTAAAATGCAGATCATAGTTGGTGCAAAAAGAGCTGTGAATGTAGTACTATAATGTCTAAAAAGCAGATCAAATGATGCATTTGATAGTATTTGGGATGAGGTTGAACACTTTATTGAAATAATGTACCTTTCAGAAACAACAATACCAAGAAAGAGAAAACCTCCCAAAAGACTAGAACAGAACCAAAATCCTGCTTCTAGTCACGATTTTGAATATGCTAAAGAATACTGCCAAAAAAGTATAGTGACAAGACAACATTATGCATTAAATAGAATATACAGTAGGTTTTAACAGCCTGGATTTGAAAAATACCTTCAATTGGAAAAGAGTTTGCTGATAGCTTCAGCATCATAGGATGAACACATCTTAAATACCCTATCTTAATTTGGAAATGATGAGGCAAAGCTTAAAAGAAAAAAGGAATTTATTGAACAATTAATTCAAACTCCAAACAGTGTTGAAGACTTTGTAAATAAATTCAAAGAAATGCACCCTAAAACAAAGAAACAATTTCCAGAGTTGTATATCCGCCTAAGATTGTTATTGATTGTCTTGCTACATCTGCAACAGCTGAAAGATCTTTTTCACTGCTATGCAGAGTAAAGACGTACCTCTGAACAACCATGACAAAAAAAGATTAAATCAAATGTGTGTTATTAACGCTTACCCAGAATTAGGTGATAATGTTGACATAGTGAAAAATAATGAATTAATTTATTAGCACTAATTCTTTTAGATGCCAAGTGTTTGGAAAGGTGGTTTGACTATTACAACTATCAAAAACTATTTTTGGAAAATCTTGTTAAAATTAATAGTATTTTCTTCAAATATACATAACAGCATAACTGTATTTCTTTTTAATGGATGTTGTTCTCCCAGTCACTACCAACCTAACTTAACCGGGATATAACATAATTTCCTCCCCCCTCCCCCCCTTTTCCTGTCCATCCGGCGCCCCTGGGTGATTGCCATGACAACCTGACGTCACTGCTGTTATCTAAGTGGTAGTTTACTATATCCTGTGGACTCTGCTAGTCAATCAACAAACCGATTATGCAGACATGTGATGGAACCACTGTATAAAAATTCCCATTGTGTTTATTGCTACGTCCACCAATTACATAAATTTCTTGAACAAGCTGCTTCTAATAAAACGAATATGAAACTTTTTTTGCCAATTTAAATGGAATTGCCTCATTTTTCTTCCATCCTCACCTCTGTCTCACAAACTAGATGGAATTTTCAGTCCAGGATAATTCAAAGAGTTTACTTACAAAGACGATATTCTAGAATGTTTTGAAAATATTTAACTCAGGAACGGTAACACTGGCTTGGACATAGCATTTTATTGTTTAGGATAAATTTTTACTCAGTGCCTCACATGATTATAATTTGATCAGTTACAAGTTATTTAAACCAATCAATTGAGAATTTATACTGCTATTGACAACTTTTAAAAGCCAATAGTCTTAATTAGAAATTGTAATCCATCTCCCACACTAGAGGGATTCAAGTTAAAAATAAAAAGGTAGAGTGAATGATAGAGTGAGCAGGGGAGATAAATGTGCATAAAAATGCTGGCTAAGTCACAAAATACCCAGCACACGCAATTTAGAGTTATTGCGGACAAGC